>OU426979.1:108033719-108093719 GCA_911387785.2 Aelia acuminata | reverse complement strand
ACAAAATATAATTCTTGTTTCTTAAATGGCATTTTACTATTTACAGTTTGTTGCTTTATATGAGCAAAAAAAAAAAAAAATTAAATAAGAGAAAGCGGATGATGTTTAAGAAAAATTAAAAGGGAAAATTATTATGTGATGAGAAAATACTGTTAATTACTGAGTAGGTATAATGACGGATATTGTTAACGGGCAGGATTGGCCGTGCGGGCTAAGGTAAATTAGGTAATCCTGGTGACTCTGAACAAACATAATCCATGGACCTAGACATATTTGTCACTGTCCTTGAACCCGAAAAAGCTGACTCTATCGGTAGTGCAACCTAAGGACAATGCAGAATTAAGCTCAATAGGTTCAATTATTGAGCTATGGAGCCCGGCGAAACAGCGAAATCATCTTTTAGGATTTTAGGACCCTTGCCCCCCTGTCTCCAGACAATCTCTGCTCTCACAAGCAATATCCGTAGTAAGTTGTTCATAATGAACAGTATTGAAATTAGCCCTGATACACAATGGACAAAGGGCTGAGTAGAAGAAATTTTTATTTTGAAGATTCTGAAAAAGCAATAAAAAGACAAATTATTTTTATTAGAATATTTTGTTTTGCATTTAATCCGCGATTTTATATGGAATTACCTGTTATCAACATATCAAATTTTAAATCTAAATTAGACATTAGATGCATTGTAATTGTTTCTGTAGAACATTATAGTTCCAAAATTAATGAATTAACATAAACGTTTCTAATCGAGTTATTTAAATCCATTCTTCAAAATCTAAAACAATTCTTAAATCGTGAAATTTTATCAAGTTGCCATTGTGAAATATGTAAATATGATGGCTCTCAAACAGAGCCTGAGAGAGCCGAGCCGACCTTGCGAGACCAGGTCGAGTCCACAAGCCTCTTATAACACCGCATAACCTTTCGATCCATTTCATGATTCCTTTGACTTTGATCTCTCAGACAGCATTGTATTTATTTTAAAAAAATGAATTCATAATATATATTGGTTGAAGAGGTCATTAACATTCAAAGTAGTTATATTAAAAACATTTTATAAAAAAAAAATTAAACCGACTTCGAAACCTAGGAACCAGTAAAAATAAATGCACTGAAAAGTATGAAATAATTACCTTCTGATTTTTATGAATACACAGCAAAATTGAAAATGGTATAAAAAGCGGAAAAATGCAATAAGACGAATCACATGGACTAACGACTATGTCCCAACTAACCAGTTATTCCTGTTCAGGCAGTGTATAGAACTGGAATGACGTAACTTTTGAATCTATCGCCATAATTAAAGCCTAGGCCTAGTCGCCCGTTAGTAATTACTAGCCCAATTCCACCACTAATGCTTTAGCGTCTATAATTCCTTCAATTGTTCAAGATACATCATTTTCCTTCGAGTTATTCCATCAAAAATTACCTTAGTTATATATTAACTTTAAATTACCCTCAACGTTTTGTGAAAATGTAGTTAACCCTTAAATTCTATCTTAAATGACTAAAAATAGACTACTAATAAATTTGTAGCAGCATAGTAACATATGTTTTGAAATAATTGTGTACAGTAGCATACAGACATTCAAGCCTTACAGTCGAACTGGGTTAGGTACTACTGAACGCACATGTTGCAACATTTATTATAGTGATACATAGTATGTTGCCGGCTAGTTACTATAGTTATTAACAGGTAGAGTGCACCCTAACGAAAATGCATTTGTAAGTATGTACTACTATACACTCGTTGTCAATGTTTTATGATTTGTTTCATTAATGTAAAGACAAAATGTATTATTATATATTAATCCGTATTTACGTCGTTTATGTTTTTGTTTTCATTCATTTTTTGTAATTATCCAATTAGTGTTCATATTGCTATGTAAATAAAACGATTTTTATATTTATTGAGTGAAAATAATTCAATTATAAAATGCCATGTGGCGAAGCTAACCTTATATAGGTTACACATTCATACAGCAATTAATTAATATGAATGCATAAACTTTATAGTAAAATATATCAATCACCATGCAACAACAATAATAAAAATACCCGATCAATAAGCAACCCTAGTATACAAAATCAGAAACATATATTAAATTTGAACAAGCAATGACATAAATACTAAATACTTATAACGCATAAAATAAATAAAAAACGTATAAACATAGATGCCACCTCAACAGTCTTTCGTCCATCTACTACCGTATATGCATGTTTATTATTATTTCCTGTTATCCCTCAGTGGGACATAGAGCCTTTATGAAGTTTCGCCACCTATCTCGATCTGGAGCCATCTCCTTGAGGGTGGCCCAGGTTTGATTTTGGCTTCTAGCCTCTTCCAGGACAGAACTCCTCCACGTATTCGTTGGCCTTCCGATACGACGCTGTCCCTGAGGGTCCCATTCAAGGGCCTCCCGGGCGATGCTGCCTCTCCTCCTTAATGTGTGTCCAATCCATCTCCATTTCCTGGTTCTAATTTCGGCTTCTACTTTCTTTTGCTTTGCTTTTCTAAGTAGTTCCTCATTGGAGATGATTCCTGGCCACCAAATTCCCAAGATATACCTTAAGCACCTATTACAGAAACTATGCAAACGGGATGAGATAGATCGTGTCACTCGCCACGTTTTTGATCCATAGAGGAGAACGGACTTCACGTTTGAATTGAAAATGCGGAGCTTTGTGTGCAAATTTATTTCCTTGGCACGCCATAAAGTGCAGAGCTGGGCGAAAGCACCTTTAGCTTTTTTTATACGGCTTTCCACATCGTTGTCAGCTCCTCCATCTATCGCCACTACACTTCCAAGGTATTGGAAAGTTGGAAAGCCTCCATTTCTTCTAGTATTTGGCCTTGGATTATTATCGGCTGCTCGTTTCTGGCATTTATTCTCATCGTTTTTGTTTTTGCGACATTAATTGCCAGTCCACATCCTTGTGGCGCCTTATCTAGGTCGTGCATCTTTCTTTGTATATCCGAGGATCTATGGGCCATTTCGCGTATGTCGTCCGCATACTCAAATCCTTCTAGCCGCTGGATTCCTCGCCGTCTTCCTGTTGCAGCTTCCCTCTTAACTTCATCCAGCACCATTATAAACAATAAATGAGACAGTAACCAGCCCTGCCTAACCCCCTTTGTGGTGTAGAAAAATTCAGAGAGATTCCCCTCATGCGCCACGCAGCACTGGAACTCTCTATACATAGCTTGGATGAGCTTTATGATTCTTTTCGGGATCTTCCACCTTTCCAGGGTTGTCCAGATTCTACCTCTGTCCACGCTGTCAAAAGCCTTCAAGAAGTCAACAAATACCAAATAATAGAGGGCTCTGATACTCTCTAGACCGCTCCAGAATTATCCTCATGGTATTTATTACATCCACGCAGGAGCGATTCGGCCTAAAACCAAGCTCCTCTATTCTTAGATATTTTTCAACCTCAGGGTGAATTCTTCTTAGGATAATCCTGGACAGGATCTTACTAGGCACGGAGAGGAGCGTGATCCCCCTCCAGTTGCTGAAATCTCCCTTTTTTGGCACTTTCACTAATATCCCTTTGACCCAGTACTTCGGCAAAACTGCTTCCATCCATATCTTCCAAAATAGGGGTAGGAGCCTCTCTGCCACTCCTTCAGGCCATGCCTTTAATAGTTCCGCCTCGATATTATCGATCCCCGGAGACTTATCGTTCTTTAGGGCATTTATAGCTTCTTTGATCTCCATTAGAGTGGGAGGCTCATCATCAATATGTTTAGCTCTCTTTAACTCCCTTCTTCTTTCCTGAGGTACTTCTGGAGCACCTTCTAAGCACCACTCCTCGTCCTGCTGCTTGGCTGCGCTCTTCGATGAGGTTCCAAGTCTCTGGTGACAACCATTCCTTTCTGGTTCTGCCTTTGAAGCCCAAAACCTTCTCTCCTATCTCTTGGAAAACAATTTTCGTGTTGATCCATGCTTCTTCTACACCACCTTCCTGACCTTCCAGCGCTGTGAATTTGTTCTGTATTTCTAGCACGAATTCCTTCTTATTTTCATCTTTGAGTTTCGACGTGTCAAACCTCTTAGGGCGGGGACTGTCTTATCTTCTCTGAAAATGTGAGGCAAGTTTCAGTCTTATATCGGCTGATAAGAAGTGATGATCACTCCCAACATCGGCTCCTCTTTTATTCCTAACATCGAGGAGAGATGTTCGCCACTTCCGACTAATTGCAATGTGGTCGATTTGGGAGACTGTTTGGTTGTCAGGAGATAGCCATGTAGTTTTATGGCACGTTTTGTGTATAAATAAGGTCCCCCCAATTACCAAGTTATAGTGTATACAGAAGCCGTTTAAAAGCCTCTCACCATTGTCGTTCATGACCCCCAGACCATTTCTCCTCATGAACGTCTCTACCCCTTCATTGTCGCTTTCACACTGTGCATTGAAGTCGCCCATGAGTATTGTGATGTCCTGCTCTTCAGAAGGCTGTAGAAGGCGTCCTTATCTGAATCATTACTCACTTCTGTGGGGGTGTAACACTGCACAATAGTCATTTTTCTTACTTTGGAGGTCATCCTAATAGTTATAATTCTGTCTGATACTGGGGTCCAATCAATAATACATTTCCTTGCCTTTTTACTGACGAGGAATCCTACTCCATTCCGTCGTTCTGGGTTTTCTCCGGTCCTTCCAGAGTACAGCAGCGTATATCCATCCGGCGTCTTGTGCTCTCCAAATCCGATCCATCTTATCTCACTTAGCCCCAGAATGTCCCCTGTGTCTGTTTATGTGTATATGTATGTGGTGATGTATAATTCCCAGGGAGTCCAGGGCTACACTTTCCGTCAACCTCGCTACATCCTTTTTATTTTATTAATAAACAAAAGCGCTTAACATAAAGAAATACTTATACATATAGAGGGATCTCCGCAAGATGTACTTGAGCTGTTTTTTATTCAATAAAGTTTTTTATCGGTCTAATTAAACTTTTTTCCTTGTGTCAATTCAGGTTTTCGAGGAGAATATTTTCGGTTGTATACATTTTTTCGATTAACCCATTCGTTTGCGAGTTGTAAGCGAAAAACTGCAATTCTCTGCGAAAATGGTCGCAGGACTTTTTCGGTGTCGTTTGCGAGTTACTAGCAAAAACATGCGATTTCAGTCAATAGAATCAGCGTACTCGCTTTCCGCGAAATAATAAACTCAAAAAAAAAAAAAAAACACATGATATTATCATGTTGATAAGAAACCTAAATGCTATTCAGGGCTTAATTAATGGCGCCAGATTGGTTGTAACTCTCTTGGGAATCTATAATATCACAGCGAAATTGATTGACACCGATAAAACTGTCGTCATACCACGCATTAATCTCACCCCTTCTGATCCTACTGTGCCTTTCAAACTGAATAGGAAGCAATTTCTTTAATTAATGCGATTAAATTCTCAAATTAATGCGAATATAAAAATAGCCTATGCTAGGCACAGGGACAAACTTACAAAGACAGGATTGTACCTGCCTGACCCTGTTTTTTCACACGGTCAGTATGTGACGTTTTCGAGGGTGCGCTCTTTCAATGATATCTATGTCTGTGTAAAACAAACAGATCACAGATGACCTTATCGTAACTTCAAAGAGTGAACAATTTAAACTCTTCTATTCTTTACTTCATCCCTCAACTATTCCCATGACGCCCTAAATACGCACTATACGATACTAAAAATATGGTGTGTACTTTAATTAAGTGGGATTTAAGTAGGTTAGAGTGCGAATGCTTCGCACGGGTCAGCTAGTAACTCATAAAACAAGCCTAAGCACTTTAACTGTTAATAATTCACAATATAGTCGTTTTTCCGAGTTTACTTATTAATTCATTTACAGATTGATTAGTTTTCTATTAAGTGGAACATTCATTGATCCCTATCTGGAATTCAAATTTTTTATTCTCAGAATATGATATTTGATATTTTTACTTTCACTTAGCTATATATGAAATAAATAGTAAGGGAAAGTATTGCGATCTTGAAAAATTTTGACTTCCGGTTTTCAACTGAAATACAAGTTTGGGGACCCCTGAGTCCAAATATTGTGTGTGTGAACAGACTAGCTCAAAAACTATAAACCGTATGAACCTGAAATTAGGTATTTGGTATATGAATATGCCCGCGATGTGACAGCAAAATTTTCATCAAAATTGGTCAAACGGAGGGGGCACTTTAATAAATTAAAAATTAATAAATTTCGTCTCATGTTCACGTTTTATTTTATTTTCTTAAAGACGGTTGGAACTATTTTGATCAAACTGGATATTTGATTTATGTTTATGCCCGCGATGTGAAAGCCATAATTTCATATCCCGTATTATCACTGATGAATTGGGTCCCTTAAAAAAAGAAATAAGCAATAACGAATCGAAAAGTACTGAGAACATACAAGTTTTACAATACAAATATTCTATAACTTATGGAGATATAAAAATATAAGCATATACTTAAATGCTGAAAAATGTGTGAAGTTGAGGAATAGCTTTTTCATATTATCGAAATACGTCAATATCTAATCAAAGTAAGTTCGTAAGTGAAAGTTGTGTGTTGCGCGCATCGTACCAGATTTTCGTTTATTATTATTATTATTATTATTATTATTGAAAGCAATAGTAAACTAACAACGAAATACAACTTATGAAGTCTGGTAGGGGAAGATTTAAAATAAACAAATTATAAGTAACTAGAAATACGATAATTAATTGCTTAAAGACAATAGAACCAACCCTTTCGGAGGAAAGACTTTCTGTTTTAGTTGAATTTGGAGATGACAGCGAATGTAATGTGCCCTAATGATACCGAGAAAGAAGGGACGGCAGCGATCGATATGGCTGGGGTGGCCTTGGAAACTATATTAATGTTTCTATGGTTACCGCCATTCATCTCCCATATTTCATCACGTCCGTATAATATGATAAATATTAAACAATTGAAGTCATTTATGTTGCCAGAGTATTAAATTTCACGCTTCCCATAATTAGGGTTCCCAAAGGGAAATAATTTTTTTATTCATCATCTATATAATTTGACATATCGCATTTCGGCAAGGAACTCAAACTTTTGGAAATTCAATTTTTTTCACTTTATGAACCAATATAACTGAAATATTATAAAATGTAAGCAAGGAAAGTGTCATAACTATATTTGCAATCTATTTCACTTCCTGTTTACCTATAGTCTATTCTTTTGACAAATTTTAATCTTGATCATTTTGTCTTGTTTCACTATTCTTGCCAACGCACAGTGTTACGAATATATGGGGTAAGAAAACCAAAATCGTATTTTTTTTTTAACAAGTTCATTCTACTTTTAGGTACAACAAAAACACAAACATGAGCGAAAAAATAATTTATTGAGGTATAAAATGAATATACAGACTTACATATGAAATTTTCGAACTTAAAAAAAAATAAATACTGAATATCCTTTATCCTTTATATCCTTTATATATATAAAAATCTCGTGTCCCGATGTTCGTCGGAGGTAAACTCAGAAACTACTCAACCGATTTTAATGAAATTTGGCTCAATGTGTATAGTTTTGTCCAACTTAAAAGATAGGATAGTTTTTATCTTGATTATTGACCAGAATATTTCTTTTATTGCAAATACAGTAGGTCGTGATCCGATTTATTAATATGGGGTCGTATGTCGATTTCATAACCTTTTTGTTTATAATGGTATTGTAATATAGGTTATAATTATAATAATTTTGTATTGTGTTATATGAGTGCAGATATTTGTTCATATATTATTATTTTCCACAGACAAATAATTATACAAATCTTTGTATTTATTGTTGATTTTCATTAAAGAATAAATAAATCAAGAATAGATTACAAAAAATTGTCAAAAGTGTGGGTATTTTTCGTTCCTTTTCCTTTTTTATTTATATTTCATTCCAATTACTAGCTAAACGCTGAAACTCTATGCTGTGGTACACCCTGATATCAAATTTTAGAAAATTAAATACATTTTAATAATTTAAAAAACATTATATAAAAAAAAATTAAACCGACTTCAAAACCTAGGAACCAGTAAAAATAAATGCACTGAAAAGTATGAAATAATTACCTTCTGATTTTTATGAATACACAGCAAAATTGAAAATGGTATAAAAAGCGGAGAAATGCAATAAGACGAATAATTTTATTTTTATTTGTACAAATACACACTAGTGTATTCTATATTCTAGTTGGGGGCTAGAAGTCAGCAAGGAAAAGTCCGTCTACATGGCCTTTAACGGAACAGGGAGTAATTTAATCCTGGAAGGATGGAATTTAGAGCCACAATGCAAGTTTAAGTATTTAGGAAGCTGGTTGGACTCGCTAGGGTCCAGCGATCTGGACATCCAGGAAAAGGTCGTTCAAGGAAAAAAAATCATCGGGATCTTGAACTCGGTATTATGGAGTAAGAATGTGAGCATGAAAACAAAAAAAATAATGTATAAAGCCTTTTTGGAAAGCGTCAGCCTCTACTCGGCAGAAGCGTGGACATTAAAAGCTAAACAAGCAGGTAGGCTCTTAGCCCTAGAAATGGATTTTTGGAGGCGGGCATGCGGAGTGTCCCGAATCCAAAAAATTCCCAACGAACAAATAAGACGGCGGGTTGGGAAAGAAGAAAATATCCTCCATAGTATAGAAACCATGAGGTTAAAATGGTTTGGACATGTTATGAGGATGAATGAGGGAGCATGGCCAAAAAAATTGCTGAAATGGAAACCAGAAAGAAGAAGGAAAAGAGGTCGCCCGAGAAAACTCTGGTATGACGGAGTGGAAGAAGGAATGATGAACAGAGGGATAAGAGAGGGAGACTGGGAAGACCGAAAGAAATGGAGAGCGCTTATTATTGGGGACGACATATGACTTAATGTTGTAAACAGTCGTAAATAAAAAAAAAAATACACACTAATTGTTATTAAAAATTGTGAAATTAAAATATTAAATACTATGTTCAATACAACACAATCTTTTCGGAGGCGGCGCAAATATAAATGACATGTTACCGATACAATTCCACTAGTAGGCATTAAAATCAATAGATGAGAAGAGAAGATCCATTTAACGATTTTCATAATGTCTAGTGTTAAAAATTTTAAATTTTGCGCCGCCTCCGAAAAGATTGTGTTGTATTGAACAAAGTACTTATTTAATATTATAATTTCACAATTTTTAATAACAATTAGTGTGTATTTGTACAAATAAAAATAAAATTATTAGTCTTATTGTATTTCTCCGTTTTTTATACCATTTTCAATTTTGCTGTGTATTCATAAACATCAGAAGGTAATTATTTCATACTTCTCAGTGCATTTATTTTTACTGGTTCCTAGGTTTTGAAGTCGGTTTAATTTTTATTATAAAATGTTTTTTATTTCATACTTTTTAGCTGGAGAATATAAAAAATGTAGAAAACCGTAAGTTGGGTAAAACTAATTTCGAAATTTTTTTACGCTCTACCACGTTCGTCTTTCCCAGGCTTTTTATATTATACATAATCATATAAACAGTCTCCTTTTCAATTTTATGAGTACACACAGAAAAGCTGAAAAGCGGTGCCTGTTAATACAACTTTCAACACCCTACCTTCTACGATTATAATTGGAATTTTTTTTAATAAGATCAATGTTGAGGCAATTATGTTCGTAATTCCTTTAGATGAATTTTTGACTAACTTTAATAGCGAAGCACTAAGAATAATATCCTTCGTATTAAAAAATTATTCAGAAAATAAATTTCTTCAATTCTAGTGGGGTAGCATTTATGATATTAAGCATTTTCATGGCTGCCAAATTTTTGCTGACGGGACTTTCATACAAAGAGGTTGTTTCTGGGAGATATCAACTTTTGTTTTGCAGTTTTTATTGATGGATGAACATTAGCAAACATTGAAATTTTAATTTCTTTGTTAAATAATGTAATGTCTGTATGGGGAAAGTGTCATAGGAAACTTTTCATTAATTGGGAAATACAATCTACAATATTTGTGTTAGTTATTTTGGTACCTGAGAGATGACTAGCTCGAACGCGAAAAAAACCCTAAACACATGCCAGCTCATTTTCACTGTCTATTTAAATAAAATTCATTCATTTATTATTGGACTTAGGCTCTTAACAACACTCTCAAGGCGGGTTCACACCCGAGGTAGTGAACAGGGCGAGAACACGACCAGTAATGCGCATGTCACACGACTTGCTTTCTCCTAGTAGGAGCTCACGACCTTATCTAGTTCACACGGCAAAGTGCCTTTGTCCGGTCGTGCTTCTCTCGCGCTTGTTCTCGTTATGGCAGAATATGAAGCCGCAAAAGTTCTATGCGAACTATTAGTACAAGAGTTGAGGATTCGCTTGAAAAAGGTTCAAAACAAGAAGAGAAAAGTGTGGGTTCTAGACTGGGTAAAGAGGTGGAATTCACTCGGCGCCTATACATACATATATATATATATATATATATATATATATATATATATATATATATATATATATATATATATATATATATATATATATTCATGGGCCCTCAAGGGGGAGGCAGGGAAGGGCAGCTGCCCCCCTAGAAATTTAGAAATAAAAACTACCAATTAAATAAATTCATATTCATTTACTACGTTTATTAAGGGACGCATACCTCAAAATACCCAACATTACTCCCTTATTTATGGTCATTGTAGCCGGGTATCTGAGGCCCCAGAAAGCGCCCCCTATTCGGTTGAGGCAGTTTAGAGTCAGAGCTACCCTATTTCTCAAGCACTCCAGCGACTATATACGACTGAAGCGGGCATGCTCACTCCAACTAAATGGAGATTTCACGACCCGTCACTTCAAGGTCGTGCACTACCAACATTCCCACTACCACTAGTTCACACGAGGTAGTGATCACGACTGACTAGCCGGCAGGTAGTGCTCTCGCCCAACTCACGACCCCGTGTGAACCCGCCTTTAGGCTCCCACGAACCGCAAACACTGAACTTATGACGGTTTGGCTTTTGAAAATTTCGGCAACCTTTAGAAAATTGAATATTTAAATTTCTTTCGATTTATTAAAGATCGATCGAAACCTCAAAATCAATGTAAATTGTCTTAAGTCTGGCTCTTTGATAACGCTTTATTCTACTACATTTCAGTTAATACACAGCAAACAATTACAACTCTCAATTTAGGCAAGTGGAAAAGTGTAAAAAATCGAAAAATCAACTGGAAAATGAATGATGGAAATAATTCTTAATAAGTGCCTATCTTAAAGATTTTTATATCTAGACTCTCCTATCTATACAATAGCAAAGCCTGTGTGCCACCATCTAGCAACGTAAAAAAAATTAGACAATTAGCCATCATAGATGAAATTGGTGATGGAACAAACTAATATTGAAATTATTTAGCAGAACGTAAATTATTTCATAACTGGACATGACTCTTATATTTTTTCGAGCCACATTTGAGATTAGATAGCAGATTTTCGTCTTCTCAAAATAAATGATTTGGCACTGACAGCCTTTCTAATTTATTCTAGTTGTGGAAACAAAATTAGCAACCTACAGTAGTAATCCGGAAAACATAACAGAAGTGTCGCTCCATGAAGAATCGGCACAAGATTTCATGATTACATCGTATATTAATATGACCGAGTGATTCCGGAAGAAGACCGACGTTCCAGAATGTTAAGGCCCCCAAATCAGCGAAAATTATTGTATTCCTTTTTAACGTGCTTAGCGAGTGAAAGTCGGAAATCAAAATCTAATTTAAAGCAATAATGGCTACGATTTTAAATTTAAACGAACCTTGGGGAACTTAAAGAAGTCTTAAATTCTGCTTTAAAACGGTTATCAAAACTCAGTCTTTCTTAGAATTCCACGAATTTCGTGGTCTTATGTTTATGGTGTCCAACCGTCGACTAGATCTAAATTAAGAAGGTTTACTGTTATCGGTGAATATATATATATATATATATATTTTTTTTATTTGTTTCCTTCTTATAGTAGCCCTATAAGAAGGGAGTTTATTTTCCACAAGTGCCATACAATATATGTACATAACTTGTGCTTTATGTTAAACAAAACATTACATTGTAATGAGATTCAAAGATATTAAGCAATAGTGTACAAAAACAAGAAACAGAAATTATATAAAGTTGTACATAAAATTATACACACAAAATATATAAAGTTATAGAATATATAACCTAAGAAAGAACTTTCAAAAAAGAAACTACCTTACAAAATATATATATATATATATATATATATATATATATATATATATATATATATATATATATATATATATATATATATATATATATATATATATATATATATATATATATATATATATATATATCTAATATATATACTAATATCGCTAAAGAAAACGACAGCGATATTATATTTTGCGGATATTAAATATCTTTATTGAAATCTACTGTTGAAAAATTAGTTAAGGTTATTACTATACGTAGTGTACGTTGGTTCCAACAAGCACTTAAAACACGTCGAAAACCAACAGACTGCTCATGATCTCCCCTCACTCTTTTGATTCCAAATTTGATTGGTTAGTTTTCCCACATGATTCATCCAGCATTAAAAAAATGTTGAGACTTGTTAGTTACCAATGAGTTTATTAGTTTGTTGGAGCATACCTTATGTTATACGAGTATATGCCATATGTTTCTTCAATGAGTAAAAATTTTTAGTGATAATCAAATATTTATTTTCATGTTTTTTGCCGATAACTTCTTAAATAAATTAAGAACCCAAAAAAGGTTTTAATGGGACCAACTTAGGAAAATACTCTACAAGATGCAAAAGGTTTCGTTCCAATTGGTCCATCCATCTCGGAGTAATCGGTGGACATACATAGAAAAGAAAAGAAAAAAAAAAAGGCACATACGTATCGAATTGAGTAACCTCCTCTTTCGTTCGAAGTCGGTTAAAAATAGGCTATTATTTGGAATAGTTTGCTATATACATATGTAAAATTTAAATTATGACCACTGTAATTTGAAGCTAGGGTTATATACCAACAATAAACTAAGTAATTATTTAAGCAATATGAAAGATAAAATTGAAATTAATGACAAACAAAACATAATATTATAATATTATAATATTATAATATTCATGGCCAAGATTGTGAAGTGATTTATATTGGCGAAACTTCCAAAAAGCTCAAAACAAGAATAAAACAACACATTAGCAATTGCAAAAGTATAAAAATCTGGTGCATGCTCGCAACACACAACTTTCACTTACCAACTTACTTAGATTAGAAATTAATGCGTTTTGTTAATTGCCACTTCTCAAATGAACAGAACGGCTTTAATTATGAACAATGGTCTATCATTAAAGGCGTACTCCGCATGCGTGGACTCAGCGAGTTTTATGAGTTGACTGAATATTTTTCTTTTTTTCTCCTCTTTATGTTTTCTTTATTTTTATCATATCTCATATTTAGCCATTTCTTATTTTTAGGCGTAACGAGAGACAGTTAATTTCTCCATGTAAACAAAAACAAAGGTACTTTATAAGAAAGAAAGAAACAAACAAACAAAAAAGCCCCCCCCCCCAAAAAAAAAAGCCCCCTCAGAACATTTTAATAATGATAAAGCTTACCTGATATTAAAGAAAACCTAATTTTCATTAAACATGACGAATTTGATAAAAATCGTTAAAGCCGTTTTTGAGATAATCGAAAAAAAGATAAAAATTGGAAAAAAAGTCATGAAATAAAGCGCCCCCTCAGTTGGACCAATTTTGATGAAATGTTGGATTTTACATATTTGGTATATACATACATCAAATACCCAGTTTCTTCAAAATCGTTAAAGCCGTTTTTGAGTAAATAAAAAATATGTACACGTGAAATTGGTACAAAATTTATTAAGTAAAGTCCCCCCTCCGGTTGATCAATTTTGATGAAATTTTTACAGTCGTATCTCGGGCATATACATACATCATATACCCAGTTTGATCAAAATCGTTAAAGCCTTTTTGAGTAAAAAAAAAAAAAACACGTGAAAATGATACAAAATTTATCAAGTAAAGTCCCCCCTCCGGTTAATCAATTTTGATGAAATTTTCACAGTCATATCTCGGGCATATAAATAGATCAAATACGCAGTTTAATCAAAATCGTTAGAGCCGTTTTTGAGAAAATCGAAAAAAACACAAAAAGTTATTAAATAAAGTACCCCCTTCCTTTGAGCAATTTTGATGAAATTTTTGCTGTCACACCGCGGGCATATACCTACACTAAATACCCAATTTCAGGTCCCCACGGTTTATAGTTTTTGAGCTAGTCTGTTCACACACACATACACACACACACACACACACGCACGCACACACACACACACACACACGCACACACACACACACACACACACGCACACAGACCATTTCGCGGGACTTGGTTATTTCGACTCAGGGGGTCCCAAAACGTGTAATTCCATTGAAAACCGGAAGTCGAAATTTTTCACGATCGCAATACTTTCCCTTACTACATATTTCATAAATAGGTAAGTGAAAGTAAAAATATTTTATTATCGTCATTTAATTAGGAGTAATAGATTTTTGGCCGCTAAATTACAAAAAAATTTCTAAATTTACAAAAAATTACAAACATTATTATGGACTAAACATGTTTTAATAATATCAATAGTTAGAGAAGAAATTAATTTTTGTAATCGTTGTCGAAATAAGTATGAGTTTTTGACTTTGTTGGTGTATACAAAGTTTGCGTTATGGTCGCAATGGTTTAATATGTAAGTGTAGGTAGTAGAGGAACTGTGGGAAAATTTTCATCGCCATCTTTGGTATTTATAAGGATTTACACCTTTCGCTACGGTGCGAATGGCGAGGGCGGATGACCTTGGGGAAGAACAATTAGTTAAGAAAAATCCTCCTATAGGTTTCTAAGGGAAGGGGCTGACGAGGGAATTACTGACGGGATGGAAAGAAACGTAAAGAAAGGATTAGTTCAAAAATGATTTTATTATACTTAGACCTGGACATTATGTAAAATTGAAGTATTTTAAATGCAAATTAAAATACTAAAATAAATACTTCTACTTACTATATATTTCATATATAGGTAAGTGAAAGTAAAAAATGTAGGCATAACAGCACTCGCCCAACATAGTATAACAAAAAAACACAAATTTGATTTTAGCAAGCCCAAAATAATAGACACGGTCAATAACAAAAATAATAGAAAAACTATAGAAGCCATATACATCACTAAAACATTAATAAAATTTGATGGTATACCTATACATGTAAGTGTGTGTTTGTTTTTGTGTGTGTGTGTCTGTGTGAGCGCGTGTTTGCGTGTGTGCGTCTGTGTGAGCGCGTGTTTGCGTGTGTGCGTGTAAAATATTTTTTTAAACGTTAAATAAAATACATAACGCAGATAAAAAAAAATATGCAATAAAAACATATTAATAACTGTGGATAAGGGCGACCAATTAAGTCTCAACACTATTTTTCTTTAGAGCTTTATTTATGCAAACGTTTCGGCCATTTCGGCCATCTTCAGTGCTGTAAGGCAACATATTACAAATTATTTATTAAATTAACATATTTGCTAACAATTTTCTATTATTCTGATAACAATTCATCTAAAACACAATAACAATTAAATTTTTTCATAACTTACTACTAAATCAACAATGAAATTAATAATAAATTAATAAATTATTAACAATTACCTAAATTTGATTGATAAAAATTGTCTTCTAAAAATCCACCATCAGTGGTTTGTCAATTAATAATTAAAATAAATAGGTATCTGTTACCCTTGTCCAACTAACTACCTGTTTATAATTTTCATTGTTCAAAGTTCAGGGAGGATTAAGGGATAATGGACTCCACACTGCAAACTGCAAACTGCAAAAAAAAAAAAAAAAAAAAAAAAAAAAGTGTTTACTTTTACTTACATACATACATAGACACACACACACCCACATTACATTCTTTCAGAATCGTGTCCTATTTTCCTTTTTATCCCCTTTCTCTCTTTCCCTTTCTTATTTGTTAATTTTTTCTAGTATTTCTCCATATAACTGGTTAATGTTTCTCGAGTCTGTTTTGAAATTTATGGCATTTTTTATATTTTCAGAAATGTGTATTGCCTCCAGCAGTTTTCTTCTTGTACTGTTTTCTTCCTTATTTAAGATCTACACATTTTCAAAATAAAATTCATGATTTAGTTCTCCTGAATGTTTGGCTAATGCAGATTTGTTAATATTTTTTTGGCCATTTTTACAATCATTTTTGTGTTGATAAATCCGGTCTTTTAAATATTGCTTGGTTTCTCCTATGTATGTCGCCGGGCATCTGAGACAATCTATTTTATAAACTATGTATGATTGCAAATCCTTATTAATTATGTTTTTTAAGTTATTGTATGTGTTTTTCACTTTATTTGTGGGTCTGAATGCAAAGTTGTAATCCTCTACATCATATTCCTTGAAGGTTTTTTGAATATTTTCTGCCAATCCTTTAATGTATGTTAATTTAACATATTTTTTTATTATTATTTTACTTTTCTCTATTTGTCTATAAAGCTGAAATTCACGATGGAGGTAGAACAAAAAGGCAAAATCAGGTTTCTAGATATAAAGATAGTCAGGATCAATAATAAAATTTACACCAAGTGGACTAAGAAACAAACCACCAGTAACATCATCCTAAATTATCTATCATTACATCCACACCACATGAAAATAAATGTGATGAATAACATTATTAACAAGGCCATAAAAGTAACAGACGAAATATTTTTAAGTAATATAAAAACCAAAATATTTCAATTATTCATGGATAATTTTTATCCCAAAAATATAATAGAAAAGGCATGGGCGAAAAATATTAATCTAATAATTAATAAAAGCGTGAAAAAGAAAAGTACCCAAATAGAGAAAAGAAAAATAATAATAAAAAAATATGTTAAATTAACATACATTAAAGGATTGGCAGAAAATATTCAAAAAACCTTCAAGGAATATGATGTAGAGGATTACAACTTTGCATTCAGACCCACAAATAAAGTGAAAAACACATACAATAACTTAAAAGACATAATTAATAAGGATTTGCAATCAAACATAGTTTATAAAATAGATTGTCTCAGATGCCCGGCGACATACATAGGAGAAACCAAGCAATATTTAAAAGACCGGATTTATCAACACAAAAATGATTGTAAAAATGGCCAAAAAAATATTAACAAATCTACATTAGCCAAACATTCAGGAGAACTAAATCTCCTGCCTTTAAAAAAAGGCAATTTGCAAAAAATGCAAATTTTTTTTGAAAATGTGCAGATCTTAAATAAGGAAGAAAACAGTACCAGAAGAAAACTGCTAGAGGCAATACACATTTCTGAAAATATAAAAAATGCCATAAATTTCAAAACAGACTCGAGAAACTTTAACCAGTTATATGGAGAAATACTAGAAAAAATTAACAAATAAGAAAGGGAAAGAGAGAAAGGGGAGAAAAAGGAAAATAGGAGGACACGATTCTGAAAGAATGTAATGTGTGTATGTGGGTGTGTGTGTGTCTATGTATGTATGTAAGTAAAAGTAAACATATTTTTTTTTTTTTTTTTTTTTTTTTTTTTTTGCAGTTTGCAGTTTGCAGTGTGGAGTCCATTATCCCTTAATCCTCCCTGAACTTTGAACAATGAAAATATTAAACAGGTAGTTAGTTGGACAAGGGTAACAGATACCTATTTATTTTAATTATTAATTGACAAACCACTGATGGTGGATTTTTAGAAGACAATTTTTATCAATCAAATTTAGGTAATTGTTAATAATTTATTATTAATTTCATTGTTGATTTAGTAGTAAGTTATGAAAAAATTTAATTGTTATTGTGTTTTAGATGAATTGTTATCAGAATAATAGAAAATTGTTAGCAAATATGTTAATTTAATAAATAATTTGTAATATGTTGCCTTACAGCACTGAAGATGGCCGAAATGGCCGAAATGTTTGCATAAATAAAGCTCTAAAGAAAAATAGTGTTGAGACTTAATTGGTCGCCCTTATCCACAGTTAATAATTGGATAGTCTCAAGAAGTAGGGAGATAAATTAATAACTAATCATTAAAAACATAGTTATAGTATAAAAATAACATGACTATAACTCTTGACTTATTATTATTTCAGTTACTATCTAAACTGTATGCTGTTATTTCCTGTTTCATATTTTACTAAATAAATCCTTGCATTTAAAGTCTTGATTATTTGTAAATTACGGAAACAAATATTCATGCATTTTTATTCTATTTTCTATAAATAAATATAAAAAATTTTTAAAACACGACCTACCAAGAGTGCTTGCTGCTGTTTATTTGGATCGCTGTATCTCTTCGTCTGGTTGAATGAATCCGAACGCTATCCTTACAAAATCTCAAGCTCCAAAAACACTAGAATCCCGATAACCGTCCAGTGGTATATTAAGTCTTTTGCCAAATTATAGGATTACAATGATAGGGGCAGAGGGTGCGAATTAATTTCCTGGTACCTGACTTCTATTTTATGCAGTGATAAATTTATTAGTATTTATTGTTCGGATGGCAATAAAGGTTCAGAGTTCAATACACTTAACTTAAAGTTAACTTTGATAAGATAATAAATCGGCCTCGGAGCATGAAGCAAACCTCCCGTAGCATATTTAATGTGAAGCACTCGAGGAAAGCGTCATGTAGGATACCTAGTTTGTGTACAGTAGTTCAATACAAATCTTCGGGGACATTTTTTAAATTTTACCCATAAAGATAATTACATCTTTCCTGAACAGGAAGCAACAGTATGTATTCCATTGAGATTCAATTTATTATTTTCAACTTTAAATTATATTTGATTAAGAAAGGATTACAAATCTTTGCGACATTTTTTAAATTTTACATATACAGATAATTACACCTCTGCTGAACAGGAATAACTGTTATTTGGATAAACCGCAACGTTGCGTATAAGTTTCAGATTTATCCACCATAAATATGAGCGTACTACTGCTGATGATCCATCGGCAGATATATTTTCTAGACAATTGCTCTATAATTGAAATGGTGAAATAGAGCTGCATCAAAATTAGCAATTTATCAAATTACCTGATAATTTCTAAAAGAAAGTGCTTTTGCTGATATTTTGAACAATTATTTGGACTATAATTAGCTGGGTAGTCGTGCTATTTTGGCAGCAAAAAATGTTGATGTCGATGAAATAAACTTCCAAAATCAATTGAAAATGTTCTTATGCAGCACTTACCAAACGAATCATCAATACAACCTACATTGATATCGCCATCACCATGGTAAAGTAACGAATGTGCATAGGTTTTTAGTCGCACATCCGTTACTTAAGCATGGTGATGGCGATATATGAGATGTCAAAAATAAAACTTTAACTTTCCTATATTCCTTACCAAACACTTTTAAATGATGCAATTCTCAATCACGTTGGATTTTAATTAGCTGAAAGGTTTTCATCTTTATCAGTGAATATTGGTTTGACTGTATTTATTTAAAAATATTAGGATATAATTAATTAAACGCATAAGAGCTACTGAGCCACAGCAACGTGTGGCCGGGTCTGCTAGTTACTAATAAACAAAACTTATACTTCCTCATAATTACTAGAATGTAAAAACGACTATCATTTTCTCTTAACATTAAGTATATATTAATATACATATCAAATTAAAAAAAAACAATTAATAAGGGGTATTAAAATTAAAATAATCACAAACAGTAAAATTTTAATGAAGTATGATCAAGTTTACGCATTGTTAAGTGAGCACGAAAATGACCATTTTCAAAAATTCGTAGCTACTAATGTACTCATATATACAGGTTGAAATTTCTTGCAGTTGATTTATGTTGCATGTAAGCATAACATGTAAAAAAATGAGATTTTTATCAACTAGCCCACCAGAGATATTGGAGCCTAAAGTTAACAAATAATTAAAAAATGTGAAGTTTAAAAATTCATAAAAAAATATGGTAAAGAATATACGGGTTAAGAGTACTTTTAATGAAAGCTACTTAGTTAGGTTTATTTACATGCCAAAAATCAGCTTTGATGTACATGCCCTTATACCCAAAAGTTACCCTCAAAAACGGTATTTTGAGAATTTAAAGCAGTTTTTTTAATAGCACTTTTTAAGTATTTGACTTCAAAATATTCAAATAATAAAGAGAACAAGAAATATAGAACAGACTTTAAGGAAAACAGTTGTGTTTGAATTATTAGTCTATGACTTACCAGTCTTGAGAAAATGAGTTTTCTGTGAGAGATTAAAAACTCAAAAATCGGCCTGAATGTGAAACAAAAATGGCTGCCCTTTTGAAACGGTTGATCCTAAAATGTTTTAAAAAATTGATTTGAACCACTGATTCCATACGTAATTGGTGGTAAAATTATAATTTTTTTCTAAAATGATCGAGCAACCACTTTGGACCACTTGATATGGAATGACCCATAAATATTTTTAATATTCGGTTTTAGGTGGTAAACTATATACTGAACTCTTTTTTCATGAGCTTAGGAGTTGCATCACAATTGTAGCATTTTTTTGTAGGATTCGAGTCACTTGAACTTTTATACATATCACCATCGATCATAGTGAAAATCATTTGGTTTGCTATTCCCCAAGTGGTCCATGGTCGACTCGCACTTCACTTGGGATCAGATTCGCAATTGCTTAGTCCATATTGTCGTGCTGAGATTCAGTTATTAATGACGATTCCCTTGCAAAAATAACATTTAGTAGCCGACAAAATAACGTGAAAGACGAAGTTTTATTTCCTCTCAAAACTTTATTATTTGCATCATCAGACGCAACGGTACGGTAGTGGTTGATAAGAATAATGATCACTAATTTTGATTATTGACTAACCGTCCGAATTGTCTTATATTCTCCTTAACTTCATCCGAACATTCATATAAATTATTTTCTTGCACTATTCTATCAAATAAACCATCCTTTCTGGTGCTTGGTTCAATACTGCGCAAGACTTTGTACAGTAATATTCGTTTTTTTTTTCCAAAATGTTTTATGACTATTGTTTATGTTCATCACATTTTTCTTAAAATATTCATGTACAAATTTTTGTTTAATTTTGTTTTACATTTTTTTTTTTTTTTTGTGATATTTATTATTTTTTATTAGGTGCATTATTTTTCTTAAATACACAGACTTTTTTGGTTTTTATTAATTTTTATCCATCAAAACCATAGTTCCGTAAATAAAGTTTTTTAAATATTAATTACTAGCTGTATGTCCCGGTTTCACCCGTGGAATTTCATTTTTCTAATGAAACGGTCGATTTCGTAAAAAAAACATTTTAAAGCGAGATCATTACGATTTTTATTAGGATATAGAATATCAGCTGAAGATCGGCTGAAGGTATGCAATTTTAATATGGACTTGTGTTCGCACCTGGTATGAAAGAACCACTGAGCGAAATTTGGAGAATTCGGGATAAACTGTATGGATTTCTATAAATAACAAACAAACAAACAGAAATATTACCCTGCAGTTTCAGCTTCTCGCAAATTGGCTTGCCTATGCCTCTGTGGCGCAAGGCGGGCCTCGTATTCCTGGGCTGACTCAGTTATCCGCGATTCTGCCTGTCTAAGCCTCTGTTGTTCAATCCTATTTTGATGTTCGTCAAGAGTTTCAGCTGCTCGAATTTGACGTTGTTATTTAGCTTTTGAGCTCACTATTCCTATTGAAGCTCGCTTCTTAGAAGGCATTTTTAAAAAATAAATTCACCATACATGTAAATAAACGTATTGTAATGTTAAAAAAAAGAATATGGTTTAAAAATCCCAGAACTCGACGCCTGCCAAGGGACGGTCTTAACGGGCCTTGTTGGCCTCTTAAAAATCTATAAAATGATTTTGTAGGCCGTTTTTCGAATCAAACGGTCGATCGTAAAAACCAATGTAAAGCGAGATAAAAACGATTATTATAACAATAAAGAATATACCTCGAGATCGGCTGAAGTTATGCAATTTTTATATGGACAGGTGTTCGCACCTGGTATCAAAGAACCACTGAGCGAAATTTGGAGAATTTAGGACAAACGGTATGGATTTCTATAAAGAACAAATAAACAAACAAACAAACAAACAGAATTTCAACTTTATTTAAATAGATTTGTATTTTAAAATGATTTGAGTAAAATTTCAACATTCTATCTATTACAGCCATTCTCTTTCTTGGTCCATTTCTCATTTTCCATGGGCACATATTTCTATAATATAATATAATATTTCTAAGAATATAAAGAATACAAAAAATAAATAAAAAACCTATATTTCATAGTACAATAGGAAAAAGGAACTACAGTGGCTCAAGTCAAAATGATGCAAGGAATTTACTTTTAAAAAAATCTATTTTATACCAAGCCAAAATTTATTTTCAACAATCTTTGTTTACAAATATAAAGTACAAAAATTAGGCTAGAATTGAAGCGTGGAAATGCATAAGGGTCTAAGTGCCAATAAAATAAAACAAAGTTTTTCTTTTTGTCAAATTTTTATATTTTCCAAAGCCATTCTTCAGAAATGGGTATAAGTAATGTTTTGTTGTTAGAGAAGAGTTAGAGAATGTATGAAAGATGGCATGGGTATAAGCATTGAACGTGGTTCACCCTTGAAGATATAAGTCACATCGTTTCTGTAAAAATTTCCTAAGGCACTTATACCCTTATGCACTTCCACGCTTCAATTGACAATAGTTAAAAGTGTATTTGAGAGCAATCCTAAAATTAACTAAAACTTCATGAATAAATATACACTACTAAAGTCACAATGAAAAGGATACAAAATTAAAAACATCCAAAACATAAAAAATATTTTAAATTTTAGTACTTTTAAGGTAAGCCTTAATATTTTGTTACCTCTTTTAATCGACTGGGCATTGATTGGACAAGCTTTTCTGTGTGCTTATCTTGTCTTCTTGAAGCGCCTTTTTGAGATCTTCTCGGTTTGAGATATCATGTTTCCTCAATTCTGCCTCTAATTTACTCCACGAATTCTTTATGACGTTTAGGTCTGGATTGGGGAGGTGTTTTTATAGTTTTGGGGCAATTATATAAACACCATTTTCTAGCAAGATAAGAAGAATGCTTGGGATTGTAACCACTATAAAAAGCAAAATTATTTATTATTCCAAGTTCAGTTGCACTTGCTTTTTTTCAGGTAGTGACATTATAAATGTTTATCAATTGTTCCCTCAACAAAATGAAGATTTCCTACCCCGAAGCAGCAATACACTCCCCAAACCATGACATGATTGATGACACCTCCAAGTTTGATGGTCAAATGAAGATTTTTTTCATAGTGCTCTTTATATGCCTTTCTCCAGACTAAACCTCTTCCATCAGAGCCAATAGTTGTGTACTCACACATTTTAAGGAAATGCCTGAACAAGATTGATTACTTGTAATTCGTATTGTTTATTTTTATTTTCATTCTTTGAATGAAAAGGAATTAAAAGGTTAATAAACTCATTTACCCGATAATTGAAGAATACTTGTTACTTTCACTTTTTCCTAAACGGAAGTAAACATTGCATCTTTTTCAGTGTAACCTTCATTCCCTACGAGTTTTAATGAACTTTTTTTTTTCTCTTTTCTCTTTCTCTATAATTGCTTGTTTATTGATTGATTGAGTTGATTTGATTATATAAATTTAATGTATGACAATAAATCATTATGGCTTCATGTGCAATGGTTTTTAAATTTTAACAAAGAGGAAGTGAATAGCATTTGAAATAAAAATATTTGTTAGCATCATTGTTGGCAAAACAAATGTTTTATAGACAAGGTAATTATAATACTAATATATAAAATATAAAAACCTCATATAAAACGCAACTATTGTGATAAAAAATAATAATTAAAAAATGTTAAAATATAGTTTAAAATATATAGATAATCCCAGAGGATGGGCCAACAGTCCGAAACGTTGGAATAATTAAATATAATGTATAAAAAAATGGAAGACTCCTTCATTTAAGAAATTCTAAAAATAAACACTCTTCCTCACTGCAGTGAAAAAAATTTCGACTACCGGTTTTCAACGGAAATACACGTTTGGGGTCCCCTGAATCCAAATAACCAAGTCCCGCGAAATGGCGTGTGTTTGTTAACAGACTAGCTCAAAAACAATAAACCGTCGGAATCTGAAATTCCTTGCATCATTTTGACTTGAGCCACTGTAGTTCCTTTTTCCTATTGTACTATGAAATATAATTTTTTTTATTTATTTTTTGTATTCTTTATATTCTTAGAAATATTATATTACATTATAGAAATATGTGTCCATGGAAAATAAGAAATGGACCAAGAAAGAGAATGGCTGTAATAGATAGAATGTTGAAATTTTACTCAAATCATTTTAAAATACAAATAATTAATACTTAAAAAGCTTTATTTATGGAACCATGGTATTGATGGATAAAAATAAATAAAAACCAAAAAAGTCAGTGTATTATTTAAGAAAAATAATGCACCTAATAAAAAATGATAAATATCACAAAAAAAAAATGGAAAATTAAATTAAAATTAAACAAAAATTTGTTCATGAATATTTTAAGAAAAATGTGATAAACATAAACAATAGTCTTAAAACATAAAGGGACAAAGTGGCTAAATAGTATTTTAACTCATTATAAAATTGATATTTCATTATAATAAATTTTGAATCGATAAAGCATTTAGAATAATATGTATCAAGAATGTGCCCAGTATTTGTATAATGCTAATAGAAGGGTTCCCCACATTGAGCAATGCTGCAACAGCTCCCCTTGCTCCTATAAACTGCCATTGTAACCATAATTTTTATTTAGACACTATGTTTTTCCTTTTATAGAATTTACGAGCATCATTGTACAATGAAAAAAAAAGTAAATAACTATTATAACAGTTATTTACTAATCTAACAAATTAAATAATTAGTTTTGTGGTTAAAATTCATTTAATAGGATAAGTAATTTTGTTACTTGTATCAAAACAAAAAAGTCTGAAATACCCTTTCATCCAAAAAGAAGAAAAAAATAATTGTTAATAACATAAGAATTAAAAAATTTCTGACCAGTTAAATGCAGGTTCTCCTTCCCTTGAGGAGGGCACCCATAGTTTAAATGAACAGAAGAAGAAAATAATAATTTTGTTACAAGAGAGTATGTCTTTTTTTCAGTATGCTGTAGTCATTATCATATTCATAACATATGTGGAAGCATTTTCTGAGAACAGTGTTTACCTAAAGTCATCAGATGTATTCATGAACAAGCTTGTCACATCTAGCACATTAAGGTGGATAAGTGCAGAGAAAGGATTACATCCAGAGACTGCTGTAGTAGGCACAGCTGAGACCGTCAAAAATGGTAAAATATGTTCACATCTGAACTCTTTTTTAAATATTAATAGGTTTTTTCGTTATTTCACATTAAGAAACAATTTTCACTGTATTAGAATATATAAAGATAGAATAGAAATAAAGATCCACTATATATCTCAAATTTGTTTTTAACTGCTAGAGTGATCTCATTTATTAAACTGCAATTTAAAAATCATACTTGTAATAGAACTTCTAGCAATCCAGACGGATTTATATAGATTTAAATTTGAATATGATAATCTTTAACCCTTTCATGGCTCCAGACGAGATATCCCGCGAAACATAGTCGGTCCCCACACGCTAATGACGAGATAGCTCGTCAAAGGCTGCCGTTCCCCACACGCTAATGACGAGATATCTCGCACGCAATTGGTTTTTCACTTATTTACCGTCCTCAGCTTCACAAGAGATAAGTTGTCGTGACTGAGGCACATCCTAGCGGATCCACGGAGACTTAATAAATAGATCTAGCGACCGCAAGGCTGCAGTGGTATCTCTATAGCGGAAATATTTGTGTCGGCGGAAATATTGTAGCTGCCTGTCATCTGGGTCGGCCGTTCGGGGAAGCCCGGCTCACCCCTTTTTACCTGCTAATTTTTTTTTTCTCTCCCTTATCCCTCCCTCGGCTACCGTCTAGGGTCTGAAGGACATATTTTGCCATTATTCATTCCAGTTCTAGAGGTTCTCAGCGATAGTCCTCTGTGTTTTTTTTTTTTTTGGTGATATTCACTGTTTTATTTCGCTATTATTTATTATTTATTAATTTAAGAAAATATTACTTATTAAAAATTAATTAAATTAAAAAAACGTTTATAAAGTATTAACATTATTATATTATTGTTCATTATTACCTTCTTATATTACGTAATCTCTTATTGCAATCAGTAATCTAGCATTTTAATTTATTGATGTAATGATAAAGGTATTATAGAATCATAAAAAATAAATAAAACATTAATAAATAGTCGGTGAAGGTTATGAGGAGTTGAAGAAGTTAACCCGTAACCACAGGCATGGGGTCTCCGAGACCGCGCACTGTTAAGATGCTTTGATTCCGAGTAGATCTAATTGGCTGAGGCCAACTGTGTTTTGTTTACCCTTCCGTTTTGGCGCGAAGCGCCCGTTCCATCCTCCAGTTGTTTTTTATTTCTCATAGTGCACGTGTTATTTGAGATTAAAGTTTGGTTGCGGTCCCTCTGACCGCAAGCCTGTGAAAGTGTCACTTTGTAAAGTCAATCAATTACTTTTAAATTGTATTTATTCTCGGTATTCCTTAACTGTGCTTGTACAAAATCAAGTGTTACTTTATATAATAGTTATGTAGGGGCAAAACAGTCCGGAAACCTCAAAAATTTTATTGTTAAAGGTTCGAAAATAAGACAAATTTATAAAGAAAAACTCAATCCCCGGAAGACCTAGCAATCATGTCCCAAAAAACCGAAGATATCCTACCAGTCTTACCTCTGCGCCACCCTAATTTGTTTACAAATTACAATTTACAAAATTTGTTCAGTTCCAATTTGTCACAACTGTTCGGGTCAACATACATATATAAAACAATGAAAATTATGACTAGCCACACATTTTTAAAAGTTTATATGAGAAAAGGTTTAATTGTTTAATGTGTTTTTTTTTTTTTTTTTTTTTTCCGATAACCCTACCTGGCCATGTGTGGCATACGGGGGGTTACTCTACAGGTGTAACCAACCTATTCTAACCATGGTGGGAGGGTCGAGATCTATTCCGTGGGGCCTCCACGAAATAAAAGTCAATCCTCCCAGGGCGGATATAAACAATTATATTATTTATTTTGCTGGTTTGATTTGTTTATGTTGATCTGTGTATCTTCAAATTACAATTAAATTTTATGATACTTACAATTTTCCAAAAATTTGCTTTACAAAGGACGTTGATTGAAAAGTTAAAAAAACAAAAATAGAAAAAAAACCTTTTTATAATTTTATCTATTTCCTTTTGACTTTTGTCAACTTTTGCAACATTTTTCATTGAGAGGAATGTATTATAAGAAATACCCCTCAACAAAGAGAGCGCTAGTGGCGATTGAGACTCCTACAGGGGGCATTGGCGGATCCAGGGGAGGGGCTGTGGGGGCTGCAGCCACTCCCTTTGGAAAATTTTTCGTCATTTTAAGATAGAATTTGACTTTCCTAAATGTAAGGAAGCAATTTAAAGAACAAATAATGTGCAAAACAAGTAGAATTTTAGTTGTGGGAAAGGAAAATAAAGGTAAAAAAGCTGATTAGCATATCCAAATAAGGGCTGTAGGTCTGCTGTCCCCCCCTTTCCGATCGGCTGGATCCGCCCATGACAGGGGGTGATGAGGGGGAGGAGTCAGGGAGACCGCATGCCTGTCGTTGCGTTACAAAACTTCATGCCTGTGGTTACGGGTTAGGCCCGATGCACACGGACGACACTTTTCTGCGATCCGGACTATAAGCCAGGTCAGGGGTACCTGGAGTATAATGGTAAATCCGGTCGGTCCATAGTACTCCAGGTACCCCTGACCTGGCTTATAGTCCGCATCGCAGAAAAGTGTCGTCCTTGAGCACCGGGCCTTAAAGTAGTCCGCGGTGAAGAGTGGCCTGCAGGCCTTAGCGTGGGGAGTGAAATGCCTGCAGACCCGCTCAGCGTCTCAGTGCAACTCTCGTTCCGAGTGCTTAGCGGTTAAAGGATTAAATATAAAAGGACTTTTTTTTTAGAGTATTTAAAAAATTCTAAACATGAGAAGATTTTTAGTTCATTTCTTTTCAAGCAACAATCAACCGACATTAATTAATTAAAATTTTAAACTAGAATTTTATAGTATAATGATTCTTTTAATATCATATTAAACCACTTTTCCCTTTCCTAAATCAAAGGCTTGGACAAAAGATCGGTCTCTGATATTAGCAAAGGGAACCAATATTGGACCAAAAAGCAAAAAACTATTCAAATGATTTGGATTATTATCCAGTTTACTTGACTAAATTATCCCCAACAAAGCAACTTAACAATATCAAGTAATTTTAATTTTTTTTTTTACATAGAAAGAAAGTAATTTTGTATTCTGGGACATCTAGTCCCATAAGAATAACAATAAAGTTACAGATCCAGAGACATTTGTTGGCTGGTTCAAACAAGAGAACTTGTGATAAAAATTAAAAAAATAAAATAAAAACAACATCAAAAATCAAAACAAACAACAGCATAAAAGAAATTAGAATATAAATTGATTAGTTTCCAAACATTTGAATTTAAAAACATCGAGAGATTACATATATATGTATATATATATATATATATATAGCACAAATATTACAAATTAATGCAGATTTCACTATTTTATATTTTACATGGTTACGGTAGTTTGAAGAAGAGGTGGAGAAATAGTTGGGTTTTAAAAGAAATAAGGGATGAATTTTTATGGATGAAGATGGATAAAAAATTCCAAATGGAGGTGCCATGAGGGATAAATGATTTTGTAAAGGAGGCAGTTCGTTAATATGGGATGTATAGGTTTAAGGTTTGGAATCTGGTATTTAGAAAATGTATAGAAGAACTTGATGTAAACAAATTCAGGATATATGGAGGCCTCTTGATTTTAAATGTTTGGAAAAGATCACACCAATGAAATATTGCTGTTCAAAAACTGGGAACACCGAAGATGAATCTAATGAAGCAAATCATTAGTCCCTTCAACCTCATCTCATGCAAGGCAGCCATAATCAAAATGTGGAAATATGAGAGAGGAAACTACGAGCTGACAGGTTTTAGAGGATATGCAATCATAGGATCTTAGGAACTTTTGAAGGATAGCAACAGATTTTCTGGTGATTCGGGAAACATGGTTACTCCATGACAAGTGCTGGTCACTCCAAGATTTCTGACATCTGTATGGAAATAAATAGGTTGGCCTTTTACGTGGAGTAAGTGGTAGTAAGGAAAGGAATTAAGATGAAGCTTGGAAATGATAAGGATAGCCTTGGTTTTTCTCCGTTAAGTCTCAATTCATTATTTTCTTTTAGATTGCCTCAAGCATCTCAGTAGGATGGAAGGATAGGTAAATTTGGAGGTCATCAGCTTATAAGTGTTATTGTGAATGATTGATGGAGCCACGGAGATCATTAATGTAAACATAGAAGATAGTTGGTGAGAGTGAGGACCCCCATGGAACACCACATATTAGTAAAACAGATGAGGAAGGAAGTTTATCAGGAATATGAACTGTTTGCAAACGGAGAGACTTAGACAGTATTTGACATGGAAAGATTTTGGAGTTTTTTAGAATCTCATTTAGAAAGGAGAATCTCATGAATGACAATATCAAATGCTTTTGAGAAATCATAGAGAATTAGGATGGTGATTTTATATTCTTCTATGAAGGATTGGGGATCATCCTTGTACAAAAAGCAGATTGTGTAGTTTAGGTGCTGGATTATTATAGGAGATTTTGATGAGATCATGGCTTGATAGAAAAGAGACTGACTGATGCTGAGAGGATGACAATAAGTTATGAGAGGAGTCTATTATTATAAGGTATAACAAGGTGCTAGTAAACGGTGTGGTAGGTTATCTGGTAGGGTACTAAAAACGGGTCAAGAGACTGGATGAGATTTGTATGGTAAGATCTGTCTGGAGAATCGAAGAGCAAGTTCAGGTTAAAATCATGAGCGATTATTATGTAACAGTGTAACTAGACATGCGTAAAGAGGGAAGATCGAAACGGACAGGAGGAGGTGGTATACTATTATGTAGTGTACTTCTGTATACTATTACATATGTAGTACTCCTGAAATCTATATGGACATATGGGATAAAGTAATGAGACTCTTCCAAACAACCAGACATCCAAAATTCAAGTATTCAGATCTAAAGTATTAGGAAGAACAGTGGACACATCTTTGTAAGTGACAAATGATTTTATAATGAGATTTGGTGGTGTATTTCAAATAATAAATGTAAAGTTATCACACAGAAATTTTAATCAAGCACACAGCAACATATCATATCTGATTTAATACTAACAAATATGTTATCATGTGTTTTTAAACCATATTTAAAACTAAATCTTAAGCTACAAAATAAAAATTATAATTGATATTCAAAACTCTTCCCAATTAGAATTTTTATCAATAACGGCTTATAATGCCATTTAATAAGCCATTAGAAATATCGGCAATTTTCAACTTTCTGATTCCCAGGATATAGCTCCTTGTTTCACCCTTCCAATGATAACTAGAGTTTGACTTTCTTGAATCTAATTCGCCTGCAAAATTGGCAGCAGTTTAATCTTCCAAAGTGAATGATTCATATTCCTCATGAATGCACTTATAGCATATTAGAGTTATGCCATAGGTGGCAGTGCTTTTCAGCTACCTTTAGTATAGCTCTAACAAACAAATATACCTTCTTCATTTCCCAAAATGTCTATTCCAGGATACTGATATACACATTCATAAGCAATCTCAAAACATTCATTCACCTTGCTAAGCAGATTTTCTTAACATCATCTAGTTCAGGACTGGCAACGTGGCCATCATATAGTGCAATTATAATAAAAGGTGGTTTATTTCTCACAAATATAAATTTATCAAAATGAAACAGACTAAAATTTTGACTTTCCAATAATTTAGAAATATGTTTCAAGTCACATAAACTCTAAAACCTTTTTCACTACATTTAAATTCATTAAAATGTAACGTAACAACCTCTTCAGGATATTATTCATGGTCTAAGGATTAGTGGCCATAAGTCTTCCCGATGTTCAAAGCCAAAAAACATTTGGAACAATTTTCTACTTCTCATGGCTAATGCAAATTTTTTTTTCATATTCATTATTCTGCATTTGTTTTATGAGCCTTTCTCTTCTCTCCTTCATCAGTCCCTTCTATACAATCCCACTTGCCTATTAAGAGGGTCTTGTTTCTTAAATGGCCTACAGATTTCCATGTTTCTACCCATTGTCCATCTCCTCTCTCCATCCCAAATATCCATATTTGGCTCTTCAAAACCCAAATCCTCAGTCTAAAATTTGAAGCAGACAATTCACAATCCTCAAATATCTTCCATCACACAGTTGCAGCTGACTGCCTGCCTCATCTTCACACAGATCCAGTTCATCCTCCAGCCCTGCATCCAATTTCTTTTCTTTTTTTTACATTTCACATTTCTAAACAGTTTCAATATTTTGAAACCTATCCAAATCTGGACCTTTTTCACTACATTTAAATTCATTAAAATGTAACGTAACAACCTCTTCAGGATATTATTCATGGTCTAAGGATTAGTGGCCATAAGTCTTCCCGATGTTCAAAGCCAAAAAACATTTGGAACAATTTTCTACTTCTCATGGCTAATGCAAATTTTTTTTTCATATTCATTATTCTGCATTTGTTGTTACCTTTGTTCAACACGTACCCTTATTATAGAACAGTGGTTAGAGAAAATAAATTAAAATTTAATTTTGGCATATACAATACATTTTTAATTACGGTTGGTTGCCATTTGTAGCCATCGTATGCCGTAAGGTTTGTGTCTCCGATAGCTGTAGCTTCTAACACAGTTTCATTCCATCACCTATTTTGAAATATCTAGTAGACTCCAATGGTTGATAATCAATAAACCATTTCTTCACATGGCTCATATGTTCTGAAGCAACGGAATCAAGAAACCTCTTAAATTTGTCATCAATGTTGGGTAAGATAGACATTAGAACTGACCTTCCATTACCCTCATGCCTATCATTATTTTTGGCAATCCTACATTACATGTATAAATTAAAATTAAAATAAATAAATTTAAAATAAATACAAGATGCAAAAGGTTTCGTTCTAATTGGTCCATCCATCTCTAAGTAATCAGTGAACATACATAGAAAAAAAAATAAAAAAAAAGCAAAAAAAGGCACATACGTATCGAATTGAGTAACCTCCTCTTTCGCTCGAAGTCGGTTAATAAAATTTCTTTAAATATAATGAAAATTATTACAAACTATTGTATGATCTACCCTTGGGAGATATACTTTCAGTTAATTTAAGTGGGATATATATTATTAAATTAATAGAAGAAAAAAATAAAAATATTAAAAACAACATATATTAATTAAAAAATATATTACGCGCTTATATAATATTAAATATTATATAATACGCGCCCCCTTCGCCACCCCCCTGGATCCGCCACTGCATTACACAGACATTATAAGCAGATTAAAAAAAATTTGAAAATAATAATAATATTAGATATAAAGAGAGATAGAAAAGAATTTATATTAACATACATATGTAAATATGCTAATCCCAATGGTTGCTAATAGCCAGTTTTGTGAAAGAGAGATGGTTGAACATGTTGAAATAATTCATTACAGTTTAATTAATGACAATTTGTGCATACAAATGCAACATGGGAAATTGACAACATGCAAAAAGCATGAAACAAAAATTTTAAAGTAATTTATAAAAAATGTTTTTTAAAAAATATATTAATAATATGATTATAAATAACATATAAACTTAATTATATTAACTAAGGATTGATAAATATAATTCCTGATGATGGGGCAGGTGCCCCGAAACGTTGATAATTGATAAATAAATAACATAAGACATTATTAGAAGTCATTCATTCATTAAACAGAAAATACAAAAAGCTAGAAAAAACTTCCGAAAAAATATTTATAAATAATTGATATAGAAATAAAATTTGCAATAAATCACTGAAATTTATTTATCAATCATTTCAGTCATTACTTAATGGTATTTCAGAATTAGATGGTCTCTTCCAGAGGAACATTTATATATGCAGAGCTAAGCATATAGGAATGGGAAAATGGGTACCAGGGCAACTAAAAACTGGCAGTGGAGGATGTTTGATATCTCAGCATGACAAAGTAGAAACATATGAAAAGTAAGATAGTTGTTGAAAACATTTAGAAATCCAAGAAATATCTAAGAATTCATCATATTTTAAATTTTCTATCATTAAATTATTAAGTTAGTCTTTAATTTTAAAAATTATGCTTTATAAATTTAACAAAACTGATTAAAATTGCTAATGCTATAAATGCTATGGACATGTCCTATACTATTAAATTCAACTATTTTCGATCTTCCACATAGAGCACGTTCGTTTGATCTTGACCCCAGGATCATATTTATTAGTTGATATACTTGAACTAGTGCAACTTAACTATCAAAACAAATAGTTAAATTGTTGTATTCATCTATGACTGCAGGCAGACATTTTAATCCTGATTTGTTAACTTTTTTCTATTATTATTTTTTGTTCAAAATCTGTCAAAATTAAATATTTAGATTTTAAGACATTATATAATTTCACTTTGAATTAGAAACATATTAAAGATATTAAATGACATATTAAAATTGCTATCGAATTGAAATAAATCTATATTAATGTGTAAGCGAATACTATAAACATATGTGAAATTAATTCTGAACATTTAAACGAAATAATGATTCATGGTTCAGAAGTAATTACACCCGTAAGACATTTTTCAAATATATATATATATATACGGTAAATTAATTTTTTACCTACTTTTTTCTGAATAGACAAGTTTTAAAAACTTTGTAACTTATACAAATATGCTTTACTGATGGCCACTTTATATTTATCTGAAGTGTTGAAGACTTTGGGCCACATCTTTTTGACCTTCTAGACTAATGTGTTTTGTATATGGTTCATTATCTGAAAATGTGTAGATTGTACATCCAGTCCACTTTCAACTGCTAAAATGATAGCTAGTTACTAGAAAAAAATAGGAACTATTTCACTCCTTTTGTTGTTATACGGAGGCTATCTTTCAGCTCCAAACTAAATTTATAATTGCTTAAAAAAAATTAAAAGTAATTGTTTTTTCACTCCCTCACCTAGTCCGACTCCCAGGCAAGCCACTTTAAAAATTCGTATTCTTTCAACAATTGAGTGTTTGATTAATTGATTAATCGGATAAGTCAGTTATTACTTCAAGGTTCCATGAAAAAATAAGCGGTTTCATTTATTGTTACCAACAACAATAAATAAAATGGTACTACTTCCCCTATTCCCCTGTTGGCTTTGACAGCTGATAAGCACGCTGCCATCTGTTGGTCACCATGCAAACTACTAGCACCGCCATCTTTCCCCTATTGCCCCCCCCCCCCTGTTTGAAAAATAACCACCTTGCCTCAGTATTACGTCATTTTTACGTCACACACTATCTCACCCCATCTGAAAGGAACACATCGATTTTGTGCCAGTTGATATAATTATCTAACTTTTAAAAAACCCGCGTCTCCCCACCCTTTGCTCCATCATACGTCACTTTCTATCTATTTCTCCGAATATTTCGAAGAATAAGTATTTCGAACTGAACTATATTCGGAGTCGCTGAAAAATTCAAACCTTTACCATAACCTACTTTTTCATTAAACTTTCATTTTTAAAAACCACTTATAAGTGAAAAATAGAGGAGAGGAAAAATAGCAATGGGTACTTCCTTGTGAAAATTCTTATATTATGTATTTATAATATAGTTATACTTTCCGGCAAAATGGTTTATAGTATAGAAACAAGTTTTGGTTAATAAAGGTTCTATTTTTTTGAAGACGAATAGGATATGATATAATTGTTAGTTTAGATATATTAAAATTTGAAAGAAATTATAAGCTGACATCCTTTCATGTATGATTTTTATTTCTTCTTTCATTGTAAATATTAACCACAAAATAGGTGGTTTCATATTGTGAAAAATAACAGTGGAATTAGATAAGCATCTTCAATGAAATAAATCCTATCTCTTAATTTTTTTTTTTAACTTTAACTTTTAGTAAAGTATGTAAATGTCAGTTCTTCAAAAAAGTATAGGCATAATGAAAAGATAATAGGTTATAGAAAAACAAATAAGTGGATAAATTGTTAATAAAAACGTGGATTGGTAAGGAACTTATATGCATAACGAATAGTTACGTAATTACTTGTATTCGGAATGGTATAGGTTCAATATTAATATTTTTCAGGGACTCTAAAATACTAATACTTCGAAAAATGATAACATTTCGATGAAGAGTAATGTTCTATAGACGCAAGTGTGGGGAGACGCGGTATTTTCAAAATTAATCATATGTACAGAAAGTACGGTTAATCGATGTTTATTTGCCAGGAATAGGTGAAGTTGTTTTGAGTTGAGATGACGTCACGGTCTCATACTCGTAAAAAAACACATTTTTCACTCCCTCTTTTTTAAATTGTTTTCATAATTTTTTAAAAGAACAATTAAAGGTTCTCCAGTCTGGCTACTATTTAAAAAGTGAAGATAATATCAAGGGCGTACCCAGGATCAAAACTAGGGGGGGGCAAGCTAAAAACTAGGGGGGACAAGCTAAATACTAGGGGGAGGCAAGCTATGGTCGTTCAGGTAGTAACACCTTACCACGGAAAAGGTGAATAAAACCAAAATTATGTATAATTATAGCAGTGCTTTATCAACTAACTTATTACAATTATTTGCTTGAAAAAAATGTATTCTATTATTGCTTCCAGTCTTAAAAGCCTAAAAAATTATTGCTTCCAGCCTTCCAGGGGGGGGGGGCAGCTGCCTCTCCCTGCCCCCCACTGGGTACGCCCATGGGTAATATGCCACTGAGTACGTATGAATTTTTTTGGGCCGAAATGATGACATTTCAATAATGAAATTTTAGAAAGTGAAATCTACGCATCTTCAGATAATGACTCATATGACATTGTTCAATGAGTTATGTCCTCCCAATATTCCATGAGTTGAATATCAGACACCTAATTCTAATATTTATGTCTGCCATATTGGCTGTTTAAGGCTGTTGCAGGAATGATTTATTTCATTTTTTTTTTTTTTTTTTTTAATATAAACTATAGATATGAAGTATTAGAAAATGTAGAAGGAGGAGCACGGCTGAGTTGGAGACAATGGAGTAAACTGAGTGATGTTCCAGTTGGAGCAGTTTCCGCTGGAGAATCTTATGTAGCTAGAAAGAAAGTCAAGCAGGATGATGAGACTGAGAGTCTGGGTGTCACTCATTTAATAGGAAAGCTAACTGACCATAGTGGTTTTGCTAAATTAACTGCTGTGAACGAGGTAAATAATTTACTTCCTTCATCAAGAGAGAAAAAGCTATTCACACTAAATTCGGGTTTGATTTTTAAGATAATTTAATGATTAAGAACCACATTTTAAAAAAGAAAGTTTAAAAAATATATATGTGAGTACTACTAATACCTTTTATAGCAAAATATCTGATATACTTTAACATCATCATTATCATTGACCTTCTGCTAGGCAATCCTAATCCGTAAGATTAAGTACCAAGTTTTATTTATACAAGCTGGACACGTGCGAAGCATTTCGCACAAATATTTTTATCAGATTTTAATATTCAACATAACTATGAAATACACTTTTTTTGTTGCCTGCTCACCCACCTCCCCTCCTGCCTTATGGGGAATTTATTTTTCTACAACAGTTTTTAGTAAGGAAAAGAGAACAAACTTATAGGAACACCTTAGGAACAAAGGCTACCTATAGAAAGGAAAGAGTAAAGGATCGTTTAAAAAATGAAAAATGGTAAGCTAAAGGTGTGCCATTTATGGAAACCTGTAGCACGGTATTCCTTAGGAAAGTTTATAAATATGATCCCTAGTCTCTAATAGGTTTGAATTCTGAGCTCATAGTTGAAATAGGTTTTATGAAATATTTTCTGAGAGTCCATATTTTCCAATCCTTCAAAGCCCAAAACCTTCCAAATATACTCACCTCAACTTCCTCAATGAACCCTTTAACTTGTTATTCTTTTTACAGTATTGTTTATACAGTTTTATGAGATAATTCATAAACCCACATATTTACTTTCATTTGAATGGTCAAATTGTCTAATATTAACACTGTCATTGATTGAGACTTATTCATGGACGTATAAGACGGGTTTTATCAATAACTAACTACTTTTAGCCTATGTATATACTGGGATAATTTTTGTGGGTTAATTAATAAAGTGCATTTCTTTTGGGTCTAACTAATCTTTTAAGGTGCTAACATTTTTATAATTGATTAACATTGCATCTACTTATTTTTATTTATCTGTGACCAAATGTTATTTTCTAATTAATATTGTCTATTATTGCATGCATAATTGTCATTTTTTTATAATGCTTTGTAATTAATTATATACTGACATTATTATTATTTCTCTTTTTTTTTGTAATTTGCCTTAAAGAATGCTATAATAAACCTTTTTTTTTTTCTAAAACATATAAAATGGTAAAAAAAAAAAAAATTAGAAAAGGGGTGAGAGTTTAGATCATAGAGGAGGAAAAATACTAATTCCAGATATATTATACAGATGTAAGACAAGAAACCAATTTTTATTCAATAAAATGCATAAATCTATGGGTAATTAATGATGATAAAAATAATGTTACTAACTATGGCTGAATTCATATGTATTTATATATTTTTTCTAAGCCATGCAGAGCCTCTGACGATAGTTAGTTTTTTATTTCAAACAATTGAAAGTAAATAAAGTCAATTTGTGTTCACATATGGAGTTGTAGGTTATTACATAATATAAAGTATACATATTTCAGGTTTATTTTATATACATAAGTGTCCATATTTAGTCAAAAGAGAAAATTCATATTAATCAATTGAACCAGAATCTATTGACAGAAAAAAGTATTAATTCTGAAAAAATGAAATTTGGAGAATTTAGGAGGAGGATAATGCCTTAAAGTCTAATGGTGAAAAAGAAGTATTTCAATAACTTTGAATGGTAAAGAAAAGAAAAATGATGTAAATAAAAGCTCAAGTTCTTTATTTTCTTTTAAAATCCGTTAAACGACTTCTAATAAAGGTTTTAACCATGGTTTTGTGAAAGTAAATGTTCTATCTTATAGATTGAAAAATATAATTTAAAATAGTTTTAAAGTTAACTAACCTACATATTTTAAAATATCCACCTTTATTGAAACAAGGCAAATCTAGAAGTAGAATTTATGGTTCATAAGGTGGTTAGAAAATTACAAAAATTTGTCACTATTCATTCAATGCATATCTTCAACCCACATATACGATCTTTATCCAAAAAAAAAAAGATAAAAAGAATGAAAGTGGGAAAATAACAATCTGGTGCCGCGCAAAACACAACTTTCACTTACCAACTTACTTTGATTAGAAAATTAAGTGTTTTGTTAAATGCCATTTCCCAAAGTCACACATTTTTTCCACATTATTTTATATATTTATCTTTGTATTTGCTCTTTAAATTACATCTTTTTTATTATTAAATAAAAGTTTTTACATTTGATAATTGGCATTGCAAGCATAATACTCCAAGTCATCTGATTTTATAATTCTCTATATAGTTATTGAAAACGTCATCTAGTTCCCATTTCCATTAAATGAACGGAACATCTTTAATTATAAAGTATTGGTCTATTATTAAAGGCGTACTGCCCATGCGTGAGCTCAACTTGTTTTATGAGTTGACGGAATATTTTACTTATTTTTAGGCGAAACGAAGGACAGATAACTTCTCCATATAATAGTGGATATCCTTTATCTGGATATCCCCCCCCCCCTGACTACCGCGACCATCTTTGTCAATGCGATCTCTTGTTAGTTCTCGCGAACTAAAATTAAAAAAACCGTAATTAATACGGCTTTTTTTTCGTGACTAATTACCTCTCGCATAGGTAATTAGTCCAAAAATCTTTATGAGGTAAGACTATAGATTAGGGCGGGGGGGAAGGTTTTCCCCGACCCCACTGGGACCACCACCGTCGCCGACTCGTCGCCCTCGCGCTCAAGTTGGCTCTCGCACACGTAAATTTGAACTTGTATTTAACATTGTACATATTATTAACATTGTATATAACATTTTTTTCTTCCAAAAATTTAGCATTGTTCTCTACTTATGATAGAGTAATTTTTAATGAAATAATTTGTTTCTTTAATTTATTGAAATTTACAACTGTATTTACATATAATACATATCCAGTAAAAAAAGGGCCCTTCCCCATTTAAGCTCCCTCAGGACATTTTAGTAATGATAAAGTGTACCTGATATTAAAGAATACTGCTTGACTGAGTTTAATAGATTCTATCTTTCGACTTCCGCTCGCTCTTCAGAGATAAATAAACCCCCAAAAGGGTCCTTTTCAGTGGAGATCGGTCCTTACTTTGAAGAGCGCCTCAGTGAACGGCGCATAAGCCGCACTTCAGCACTATAGTCAGGCCGTTGGATGTGGGATTACCCCCACCCTCGGCGGTAGAGTAGGCGGAGCCTTCCCCTTCCCTGCCACCCATACCACTGCCAATTCAACCCAATGGAATTGATATGGTAAAATTAAAAGCTAGAGTAGCTAAAGAGAACTTAGTATTTAACTTGACTGAAGTCAATAACAGACGAAAGTAGCGTGTGAGTCAATTACACCTGAGAACTGGAGAGGAGTAATGAGACTTACCAAAGAAATTACAGAATCGGCTTGGGTGAAAGAAGGAATTGAGCAAATGGTTACCGAGGTAACAGTCTTCGGCATCGTATGTAGATTCGGACACGTAGGGTTCAGAGTGGGGACTTGAAGAAACTATGGACAGCGAAGATTTGGGTTGCTCTCTTTTATAATAAGATCAATGACAATATTTTTTTAATTTTGTAAATAAATTATCTTTCATTTTTTACAAAATAAATTAACAAGATCAATAACAATATAATATATTGTTATGTTATATAAAACATATTGTGTTTGGTAAAGGTACTGAAGAGCGGCTGCTGGGCGTAGCCTGTTTTGAGAGGTTATGCGACCGTGATGTTATCGAACTCCCATCGCCTTTTTTTTCAGTTAAAAAGTGCCTTGATTGGTTTTAACAGATTCTCGCTTTCAACTGCCGCTCGTTCTTCAGAGATAAATAAACCTTTATAACTTTATAAACAAAGAGATCGGGCCTTACTTTGAAGGGCGCCTTAGTGAACGGCGCATAAGCCGCACTTCATCACTAGTAGCCAGCTAATCTTAAAAACAACAGGATTTAAAATAGAACTTTAGGCCAAATTTAAAAGGTACTACAGTCCGGCCGGTGGATGTTGCGACACGGGTGTTGGGGGTAACCCTTCCACGTAGTAACCCCTCCAGGGAGGTAGATCGGTGGACTTCACTCCAACACTCGGATCGCTATTCCACCTGGCTCTACTTTTTACTTTCACTTACCTATATATGAAATATATAGTAAGTGGAAGAATTGCGATCGTGAAAAATTTCGACTTCCGGTTTTCAACGGAAATACACGTTTTGGGGTCCCCTGAGTCCACATGACCAAGTTCCGCGAAATGGTCTGTGTGTGTGTGTGTGTGTGTGTGTGTGTGTGTGTGTGTGTGTGTGTGTGTGTGTGTGTGTGTGTGTGTGTGTGTGTGTGTGTGTGTGTGTGTGTGTGTGTGTGTGTGTGTGTGTGTGTGTGTGTGTGTGTGTGTGTGTGTGTGTGTGTGTGTGTGTGTGTGTGTGTGTGTGTGTGTGTGTGTGTGTGTGTGTGTGTGTGTGTGTGAACAGACTAGCTCAAAAACTATGATCCGTGCGAACCTGAAATTTGGTATTTAGTTTAGGTATATGCCCGCGATGTGACAGCAAAAATTTCATCAAAATTGCTCAAAGGGAGGGGGTACTTTATTTAATAACTTTTTAGGTTTTTTCGATTTTCTCAAAAACGGCTCTAACGATTTTGATTAAACTGAGTATTTGATCTATTTATATGCCAGAGATATGACTGTAAAAATTTCATCAAAATTGATTAACCGGAGGGGGGACTTTACTTAAAAAATTTCGAATCATTTTCACGTGTTTTTTTTATTTACTCAAAAACGGCTTTAACGATTTTGATCAAACTGGGTATTTGATGTATTTATAAGCCCGAGATATGACTGTAGAAATTTCATCAAAATTGATTAACCGGAGGGGGGACTTTACTTAATAAATTTCGTATCATTTTCACGTGTTTTTTTTATTTACTCAAAAACGGCTTTAACGATTTTGATCAAACTGGGTATTTGATGTATTTATATGCCCGAGATATGACTGTAAAAATTTCATCAAAATTGATTAACCGGAGGGGGAACTTTACTAAATAAATGTTGTATCATTTGCACGTGTTTTTTTAATTACTCAAAAACGGCTTAAACGATTTTGATCAAACTGCGTATTTGACGTATGTATATGTTAAAGATGTTATAGTCCGCATTTCATCAAAATTCTTCAAACGGAGGGTGCACTTTTTTTCTTAACTATTTTTGCAATTTTTACCTTTTTTTCGTTTTTCTCAGAAACGGCTTTAACGATTTTCATCAAATTCGTCATGTTTAATGAAAATTAGCTGTTCTTTAATATCAGGTAAGCTTTATCATTATTAAAATGTTCTGGGGGGGGGGCTTAAATGGGGTAGGGGCCTTTTTTGTTTGTTTGTTTTTGTTTCCTATCAAGTATCTTTGTTTTTGTTTATATGGAGAAATAAACTGTCTCTCATTACTCCTAAATATAAAAAATGGCTAAATATTAGATATGATAAAAACCAAGTAAACATATAGAGGAGAAAAAAAGAAAAATATTCTGTCAACTCATAAAACACGTTGAGCCCACGCAGGACGCTTTTAATGACAGACCAATGTTCATAATTAATGCCCTTCTGTTCATTTAATGGAAATGATTTGTTTCATGGGAAATAAATGAAATATTCAACAAGTACATAGAGAATTATAAAATCAGTCTACTTGGAGTATAATGCTTGCATTGCCGAATTATCTCAAGTAAAAACTTTTATTTAATAATAAAAGAAATTAGTGTTTGTTATAGAGCAAATGAAAACAAAAATAAGAAATGAATGTGGAAAAATGTGTAACTGAGTGAGAAGTGGCATTAACACAACGCATTAATTTCTAATCTAAGTTGGTAAGTGAAAGTTGTGTGTTGCGCGCACGCACCAGATTTTTTATTATTGTAACGTCGAAAAACGGTGAATATTCTTAATTTCAAACATTTTTAATTGATAAACAATGAACAAACACAACTAAAACGAAAATTAATTTATTTACAAAATTAAAATATTGATCGGTATTACTTCGGATGAGGAGCTCCAAGATGGCGGCCGGCGTGAGTAAACAAGGTATTCCGATCACGCCCCACACGATATTCACGATTCAGTTCGGGTTACCGAGAGTTCCCGAGATCCGATGTCGGCTTTATCCACATTATTGGAGGGGAATTCATTCGTTGCTTACTTTTATTAGGATAGGTCTGATGCAGCTACACAGTTTGTACCTACATCCAAATGGCATATTTATATAACGAATTTCCAACAGCTCCTCGAAACTTGGAAGTATTGATAGAAAAATGATTGAAATATATGGGTAACTTTTAATTGGGTTAGGGCAGAATAACATTAACAAATATAAACATTTAATTAAATTAACATTGCGCAGAGACAATATCGAAACCAATGAAGGTCTACTGAATTTTTGCTAGTTGAAACGAATTTAATTAAATTAATTCTATTTAATGGAATATAATACAGTTAGCCGATAATTGTAGTTAAATTGATTTTAATCGATTTAAAATCAAGATCCGACCAGCCTCGGCTCCGACCAGCCTCGGAACTAATATGCTAACAGCTCCAAGTCGGAGCTAGTCTCGGAACTAATATGCTAACAGCTCCGAGTCGGAGCTAGTCTCGGAACTAATATGCTAACAGCTCCGAGTCGGAGCTATTCTCGGAACTAATAAGCTAACAGCTCCGAGTCGGAGCTAGTCTCGGAACTAATATGCTAACAGCTCCGAGTCGGAGCTAGTCTCGGAACAAATATGCTAACAGCTCCGACTCCAGCTCCATTAGAACCAATGGGTGGGGAGAGGTTAAACAGCTCCGACCTGCCTCGGAACTAATATGCTAACAGCTCCGAGTCGGAGCTAGTCTAGTACACTAAGGCCGTACGCACACGGGTCGATCGAAGACGAGTCGAGAGGTTCGCGCGTCGTGCTCGTCATGTACGAACCCTGCGGCACATGCGGTTGTCCACCGCACACAAGTCGATTAGTTTATTCGCATCTTCCAACCAGGAACGTACTCAGTGCATTCGTTGACCTTTTTTTTCTTAAATATCAATCAAAATGGCTATTTCGATCTGTGAATGTTTGTATATTTCTAATCAGCATTAATAATATATGGTATTTTTGCATTTTTAGTTTAATTTGTATAAACTTACAATGAGCAGTTCAAGTTCAAGTGATGATGAGGACTTTGTAATGTTTTTGTGGTACCGGCAACGTCGGCTGGATCTGCTAGCGTCTTACATACTTGATTTTTAAACAAATTAAGAAATGAAAAAGATGTTAATTTTTATTTAAAATAACTTTTCCTTGTTGTTACTATTGGATGTTTGGTTTTTTGTTTTTACTATGAAAGAAATCATGAGCAGGGTTTAACTATATGGTGCCGTGTAGCTATAAATATTTGGGTGTCATGCTAAGTGCCCGAAATTCATTGATGTACCATTTAAAAGATTGCCTACCGTTTGCCATATGAGCCTTATATAGTATGAATTGATCGAGTTCTAGTTTTCAAAATCTAATCCAACCCTCCACCAAAAAAAGATACATATTTAATTAATGGTTTTCAGAGGTAATATATATTTGAGTGTTTTTATTTAAAAATTGTTTTCGTTATCAGTTATTAACCCAACCTATATGGTTTATTTGAAAACTACCTCCAAATAGCAAACAGATATTTGCAACCGCGGCTGCACTTTAAATATCATCTTTGGGTTCTACACCTTGCCTGCCAACTCTCCAAATTTATCCCAAATGCCTTAAGTAGATTTGCAACTTCACAGAGAGGATCATTTAGGATCAAAATACAAACCTTGAAGTTCTAGGGACAGTTTTAAAACATGTTATTCATGAAACTCGTTTGATGAAGATGCTCACATTGTGTCCGTTTAAAAAAAAAAATTATCACAAATGGCAACACTATTCATAAAATAACGAATTAAAGAAGTATCCTCCATATTAAAATCAGTAACCAGTGTAAAGAAATTCTTTTTGCCCTATTAGAATGTTTGAATTTAAGGGGTAAAAACTGCTTAGTTGGACTGCTTAGTATTATCTATTGGATGGAGGAGTTTGCGGTAAGAAATAAAATAAACAATGTAATACATAAACTAATTAAAATAATTCAAAATATAGGAAGACATTGTTCCAATATGATGAATGTTACACAGCCTATTATTTATTAGGCAATCGATAATAATATTATTTTTTTTAAATTAACTCACTCCCAATCAGATTGTCAGTGTAAAATAATTGATCTTTAAAATATGGTCAGTACATTTTCTAAAGGAAAAGCAGGCCAACATTAATCAGTCATACAATATTTTTTAAAATTGCAATTCCAAAAGGCCTATTATTAGCATCAGTGAGTGCATTGAAAAAACATTCAGCCAAGTTGCAACACGTCCGTCTAGTGAAGGACGGAGAAAGCAGACAGCTCCGACTGGAGCCTTTAAGGCATCCATGTTGGAACTGTTCCTAACAGCTCCGGGCACGTATTAGGTTCCGTGGAGCTGTTCCAGCAATTTCGCACCATCCCTATTACTAAGGCGCCCTTCAAAGTAAGGCCCAATCTCCACTGAAAAGGACCCTTTTGGTGGTTTATTTATCTCTGAAAAGCGAGCGGGAGTCGGAAGCTAAAATCTATTAAAACCAATCAAGGCACTTTTTAACTGAAAAACATTTTATAAAAAAAATATTAAACCGACTTCGAAACCTAGGAACCAGTAAAAATAAATTCACTGAAAAGTATGAAATAATTACCTTCTGATTTTTATGAATACACAGCAAAGTTGAAAATGGTGTAAAAAGTGGAAAAGTGCAATAAGACGAATAATTTTATTTTGATTTGTACAAATACACACTAATTGTTAATAAAAGTTATTAAATTTAAATATTAAATACTATGTTCAATACAACACAATCTTTTCGGAGGCGGCGCAAAATAGAAATGACATGTTACTGATACAATTCCATTAGTAGGCATTGAAATCAATAGCTGGGAAGAGAAGATCCATTTAGAAGATTTTCATGCCTAGTGTAAAAAAATTTTAAATTTTGCGCCGCCTCCGAAAAGATTGTGTTGTATCGAACATAGTATTTAATATTAAAATTTAATAATTTTTATTAACAATTAGTGTGTATTTGTACAAATCAAAATAAAATTATTCGTCTTATTGCACTTTTCCACTTTTTACACCATTTTCAACTTTGCTGTGTATTCATAAAAATCAGAAGGTAATTATTTCATACTTTTCAGTGAATTTATTTTTACTGGTTCCTAGGTTTCGAAGTCGGTTTAATATTTTTTTTATAAAATGTTTTTTATTTCACAATTTTTAGTTGGAGAAGATAAAAAATGTAGAAAACCGTACGTTGGTTTAAAAATTTCGTTGGTAATTGGTCGTTTATAAAATAAACGTTGGTTTAAAAATTTCGAAATCTTTTTACGCTCTACCACGTTTGTCTTTCCCAGGTCTTTTTATTATACAATAATTGTATAAAATTATTATGAAATACACTTTACCTTTTCAATTTTATGAATACACAAAGAAAAGTGGAAAAGCGGTGCGTGTATTATACAACTTTCAACACACTACGCTTTATGATTACAAATGGATTTTTTTTTTTTTTTTTAAAAGATCAATGTTCAATTGGGAAGGGAACACATAAAATGTTTTTCCACAATGACAATATTTTTCCTTTGCTAAATGTCGTCAGTACTTGTCATTTACGTAGAGAATCAGTGTTCCGAGATGTGTTGAGTTAAATATACATAAATACATAAATCCGGCCATTCCGAGATGAAGTAGATAAGTCACTGAACAGTCGATATTTTGGCCGGTTTTAGACAAGATATCGGTAATGGAGAATCGATGAGGATGCTAATATGACCTATAGTAGATTTGAAAGTAATTTTTAAATTTTCATTGCTTGAATATCCTTCTGAAAACTATGGCGATATTATACACGACTTCATTGGATTACATCATTGGATAGAAGTCCCTGCAAAAAAGGGGGCAACCATAAAATTTATCGATATCAAAAAGACTGCCCCGCTAGGATAGAAGCAACAGGGTTTGGGACTCACATATGGTTAATTTATTATTACGAAGGATATTATTATTCTCCGTATTAGACTACTGACTTAATTCCAAAGATTGATTCAATTATGTTCGTAATTCCTTTCGATGAATTTTTGACTAAATTTATTACCGAGGTACTATGAATTATATCCTTCGTAATAAAACATTATTCAGAAAATAAATTGCTAAACAATGTTGCTTCAATTCTAGTGGCGTAGCATTTATCATAATTTAAATTTAAACGATCCTTTGGGAACTTGAAGAAGTCTTAAATTCTGCTATAAAACGATAACCAATACTCAGTCTTTCTTGGAATTCCAAGAATTTTGTTGTCTTATGATTATGGTGTCCAACCGTTGATTAGATATAAATTAAGAAGGTTTACTGTTATCGGTGAATATACATCTATCTATTATTTATTCTAATATCGCTACAGAAAACGAAAGCGATGTTATATTCTGCTGATATTTATATCTTCATTTAAATCTAATGTTGAAAAATTAGTTAAGGTTATGTATAGGTTCGTTCCAACAAGCACGTAAAACACATCGATAACTAACAGACTGCTCATGTTCTCCCCCCACTCTTTTGATTCTGAATTTGATTGGTTGGTTTTCCCATTTGATTCATCCAGCAGTAATACAATATTTGGATTTGTTTGTTATCAATTAGTTTTAATAGCTTGTTGGAGCATACCTTATGTTATATACGCCATATGTTTTTCCAATAAGTAAACAATTTGAGCGATAATTAAATAATTATTTTCATGTTTTTTCCTGATAACTTCTTAAATAAATTAGGAACCCCAAAAAGGTTTAAATGGGACCACCTTGGGAAAATACTCTACAAGATGCAAAAGGTTTCGTTCCAATTGGTCCACCCATCTCTGAGTAATCGGTGAACATACATAGAAAAAAAAAAAAAAAAGGCACAAAAAAAAAAAAAAGTCACATACGTATCGAATTGAGTAACCTCCTCTTTCGTTCGAAGTCGGTTAAAAAAAGCCGATGGGAGTTCGATAACGGTCACATAACCTCTCAAGCTTTGAAGCTTAGTACTACACCGTATGAAAATGTACCGTATTAATCTTTTGACATAATACATATTAATTAAATTCAGAATACTACACATGATTCAAACCTGAAGCAGGTTATCAAAATTTCTCAAACCATGTGAAAAAACCTTTTCTTTACACTTCTTACCTGTACTTACATTATTACTTATCAAAACCAAAAATTTAATTTTATGAATGAGATAATTTATATCTTTTATACTGATAATTTACATTTTTCTTTATTATTAGAATTCACAATTTCTATTTATTGTAGTGCTAATAGGTGCACTATGATTTTGGTAAACCTGTCTTTTGCTAAAACAAATAGGTTCAATGTTTTCTACACACGTGAAAAAGCGACACATACTTATCCATGGAAAAATACGTATTTTCCTAGCCCAAGCCAGAAAAAATAAACGTACAACTCAAAATCTGATTTGGCTGGAAAATATGCCATATAATTATTTTCCTGTTTTTTTCCCGATAACTTCTTAAATAAATTAAGAACCCAAGAAAGGTTTTAATGGGACCACCTTGGGAAAATAGCCTACAAGATGCAAAAGGTTTCCTTCCAATTGGTCCACCCATCTCTGAGTAATCAGTGAAGGACATAGAAAAAAAAAAGGCACATACTATCAAAATTGAGTAACCTCCTCTTTGGAAGTCAGTTAAAAACATGTGAAAGTTTATAAAACTTTAAAAACAATCGTGCAGAAATAAACAGTAGGTAATGGTAAATCCAGAAAAAACCCAGGACTCCTGGAAAATAAAATGTTTTATTACAGAAATTTTATGAAGTTAAGTTGCCAAACCAACATAATGAGAATAGACTTTCCTTAAATAACATTAATATTATTGATATTTTTATGGTTTTCAGAGTTAGCCCTGTAACATTGCTAACAATGCCAAGCTCTTACCCATCATGTGGGCTTCTTCAGAGCTGCTAAAAGAATGAGTCTCGTTATCATAAATCATATCAGCCATGAAGAAGCCCACAGCATGATGGGCAAAAGCTTGGCAATTGCTAGCAATTTCACATGGTTAAACCCTGAAGACCAAATGAATGTCAAAAATCAAAACCATAGGAGCCTAAAACAACAATTATACATTTAAGAAACCCAGGATAAATTTAATTTTGATTTTCATTTTTGCAATAAAATGACAATTAATTTTCAAATTTCATTCCTTCAACCAGTACTTATTTATTTTATACAGGAAGGCAAAGAGCAAGATTTCTCAGAAGGTGAAATCTTAATAGAAACAGAACCCATACGCTATGAACTAACAAATATTAAGTTCACCACAAGTAATAATAATAAGAAAGCAGTGAAAGAAAAGCCAGTAGAACTTGGTAAACACACTTTAGAAAACACTCAAAACATATCAGGAAAAGTGGATATGGTTATTGGTTTTGATGCAAATAGCTCTGTATACTGGGGACAAGGCAAAGCTATGCTAAAAGGATTAACCACTGTGATCAGGAACTCAACAAGTAATCATCTAGAAGAGATCAAATGGGGCATCAGTGAAGATGAAAATCATCAAAATGTTTATAAGTTAGTATCATATAAGCTATTCATTATTAGCCTTTATTTATTGTAAATTAAGATTTTTACTATAAGATATTTATCATTAGCCTGTGTGTCCTACAAAATCAAAAATTTTATTTGTAACAAATATGAACAAATATTTGCAAGGATAATGCCAAAATGGGCATCAGAAAATGTTTCAAATGGCAGAATGTAAATATACGGTTGCAAACATAATGTAACTATTTCCTATTTTTAAATTGGTCTAGCTCGTTGGATACAGTTAGCTTGATTCATTGGTTTAAAAATACTATTGAAAAAAAAAAAAAAAAAACAGAAAACAAAAACCAAAAGATGTCAAAATTTGCAGGTGCCTAATGACACTTAAAGATGATCAAATAGTTCTTTTTAAAAAGAAAAAGAACATTGTCAATTTTCCATCATTTTTTTTTTTTTCTGTTTGCAGGGTAGAAATGTTTCTAAACCCAGGAACAGCAGTGAATCTCACATTAAAAGGAATTATTACAGAAACAGAGACACCTTATACAGCTAAACTCATAGCAATATACCAAGATGGTGCACATCGTGCAAGAACTATTCAAGGAATACACCAAGAAATTAAAATGATGGATATAAAACCTGAATTCAGTGATATATTTTTCATGGGTACTATGAAAAATCCTTATTATTATTCATTATATGCAACTTATCTTACAGATAAGCCATCTTCTGTAAAGTTTCAGACATAACAGATGTAAAAGAAAAAAATCTGGTGCGGGACGCACAACACACAACTTTCACTAACCATCCTACTTGGAGTATAAACTGACATGTTTTGATAAGTGTGTAAACACAATTTAGATAATTCACAGAAAATAACCTTATCTAAATTTATTTACATATTTTTTTTTTTTTTATTCATAAGGTAAAGAGTCTTATAATTATTGCAAAACTTGAAAGTCTTCAGTAATTTTTCCATTGATTATTATTTATTTTTTGAAGGGGAAAAATCCTAATTTCATCAATAGTCCAGTATTTTTATACCGTTATTTTGTAAATCAAGAGACAGAAAATTGGAACTTAATTTTTGAATTTTAGTCTCTAATGCCTTCAGAAATCGATTAAAATGATTATCAGTGATTGCTCCAGCAAAAACCACCTTATATTTCATCATTATATATATATATTGTTTACTATCATCATGTTGATAAGGTATAGGGAGTGACTCACTATAAAAATATTGGTTAGCTTTACACCTTCCTCCACGTCCTGAAAGCAACTGAAGTAGATTCAGGAAACATTATATGATTCAATGTATACTCGGATTCATAAAAAAGTTAACCCTTATGTTATGTTCCCAGCACGAAATTTCCTTTTCTGATGGATTAGTGGGTATATAAAAAACTACCTAGGGAGTGACCTCACAACTGTGTGACAAAGGGAAAAGCTGTTGTGGTACTTTGCCTGTACCCTTTGGAGTCCTAGTTCAATTTTATTTTGCATCCTGTAAGTTTGCTGATAAGATTAGTGCCAGGTTTTTTAGAATTATTGTGATGGAAAAGGGTTAATTATTTTTCGAAGTACATGACCTCTACTTTGTGACAGGCTAGGGAGTGACAAAAAGAGCATCGTTATTGATTTTAGTGAATGTTATCCTGACTTTATGCGCTTGAAAATTAGATAACAGTTTTCATTACCAATGAGGTAATAAATAGCAAAAATAAAATTTAAAAATCCTTCAGGCGGTTGTCGATTTATCACATTGTGACACAAATACCACCATAATTTTAGAATCACCCAAATATTTTTAGCATCATTTGATTTTCTATGCATTCACTCACTAGAGAACCAACGAAATATTTAAAGTTTTTATTTCCATCTTTGACCATGCGACATTGTAAAACAAATACATCATGGCGTCTAATTTTATTTCTCTATTTAATTGTTATGAAAAATTAATTTAGTTACAATGGTAAAAAAAGATTTCTATTAAATAGGTATGTTCCAACAAACACTTAAAACATGGAGACAGCTTTTTCGCATGCACATTACGCCTTGCTTGCTAACAATAGGCTGTTAGTAAAGTACTGTGCACGGAAAAGAGTTGTCAAGTGCTTGTTAGAACATACCTAATATTTTTACTTTCACTTACCTATATATAGTAAGGGAAAGTATTGCGATTGTGACAATTTTCGACTTCTGGTTTTTGACGGAAATACAGGTTTTGGGGTCCCCTGAGTCCAAATAACCGATTCCCGCAAAATGGTTTGTGCGTGGGTGAGTGCGTGTGTGCGTGTGCACAGACTAGCTCAAAAATTAGAGAACCTTAAATTTGTTATTTATGGTATGTTTATGCCCGCGATGAGACAGCCAAAATTTTATCAAAATTAGTCAAATGGAAGGGATTCTTTATTTAATAAATTTTGTCTCATTTAACGTTTTTTTATTTATTTTCTCAAAAACGGCTAAAATTATTTTGATCAAACTGTTTATTTGATGCATGTATATGCCCGCGAAGTGACAGCCGAAATTTCATATCCCCTATTATCACTGATGAAAATAAAAACTTTTGTTTAACAATAAAAAAATTTATTTCACTTTAGAGAGTAAATACCTGTTGCTCAAATTATTTAAAGCATTTAAGATGTAAAAAAATATAGAATAAGATAATCTTTAATAAATTTTATTTTAGTTTAGAAAATTTAGTTCCGTAATATATTTCTCGATGAATATTAAGTTATTTTAGAGGAACAGTAATTGTTCTCGGTTTCCAGAAAGGCATGAGACAAACTTTCCTATGAGACTTAAAAACACCTATCGATTAACCTTCACGATATATTTACAAAAAGCAACTCTTGGTAAATAACAAGCAAGCAGTAAAAAAAATCGACTGCTGATGAAATTTGGTCCCTTAAAAAAAGAAATAAGCAATAATGAATAGAAAAATACTGAGAACTTCCAAATTTTGCTAAACAGATGCAGATAACTTATGGAGATATACAAATATAATTATATAAATTTGGAAAAATATGTAAAGTGAGGAATGGCGTTTACATATTATTGAAACAGGCCAATTTCTGATCTAAGTAAGTTCGTAAGTGAAAGTTGTGTGTTGTGAGCATCGCACCAGATTTTTTAATGGATAAAATGTATTTATATATTTTGCTGTCACATCATGGGTATATACCTCAAATACCTAATCTTAGTTTTGTAGGTTTTATGGCTTTTGAGCTAGTCTATTCACATACAACACACACACACACACACACACACACACTAACACTCTCACTGGTTATTTGGCCTCAGGAGACCCAAAACATGTATCTCAGTTGAAAACCAGAAGTCAAAATGTTTCACGATTACAATACTTTCCCTTACTATATATTTCAAATATAGGATAGTGAAAGTAAAACAGATCCATTATAACTGGGGCTACAGTGACAAGTTCAACTATTGCCACATAATAATTCTTTTATATCCCAATGTTCTCTAAAAATGCTAGTGTGGCATGCCAAGACTTCTGTAGAACATTCAGAGGCAGATAAATAAAAGCTATTTCAGTAATCGATTTTGGAATTTCCTCTTTCGCAGAGGTGACAGTCCAGCATCACTTAGTTAACTCACTTATAGGCACTGGTACAGGTGGGAGAGAGGAAAATAGTTTCTACCTCCTCACATTCCAATATTATATTACCATTTTCCCATTATTAATGCCCATTAATGCCAGCTCTGGGATTCAAACGTGTAGTCTTCAATTTATCAGGTTGCCACAGAACACTTATTGAAAATGTAATAGCCTGCTTGACCATCCAACTTCCATTTTAAAATAATAATTGATCCTATAATAATTATAGGAAGTAAATAATATTACTAGTAGTGAATTAATGACTAGGTTGACTACTCCTTAATTTTATTAATTTATTTCCTGGGTGGTGTTCGGTGGTGTCTTACCCCCTTCCCCCCATAAAGTAAACATTGGTAGTGCCTGTAAATAAATGAATAAAAAATGCTTAACGAACTCAAAGTTTCGATGCTGACTTGCTCCCTAAACACGCCCATTCACCGATCGCCATCCAGACTCAGCTTTGACAGATCTGCTTACACCCGATCCTCTCACCTCCCTCTCGACCTGCCCCTCGGATGCTTCCCGGTCAGCCCCGTTCTTGTAGTGCCAGTAAAATCATTCCTTTACTTTCCATCCATTTGTTGCCACAGCCACACAAGAAGTAGGGCTAACTAGGTCCACACTTGCAATCCCTGCCAGTTCTTCCCTATTGGAGGCATCAAATTTTCATGTTGCTTCTTGCCTATTGTTGAACTTCCCCAATAATCGTTTACCTAAAATTGATCCTTGTATTTTTTGCCCAAAGACATGGAAATTCTTTAGTTACATAATGGGTTCATAAGTGGGAACTGTCTTTATGTTTTAATGATTAGGTCTGCATTTCAATAATTTTGTTAGCTTCTCGCTGAAGCCAGCTGTTTACTACCAATGTTTTCTTTTCTTACTAAATATCTAAATACCTTCCATTTTGATATACTACAAGAAGAATGTATTATGTCAATTAGGGGCATTTTTAATATTTTGCTCTGCATCATTTGATACTCCCTAACGATACTTGTAGCATATAGTCTCTGAGAGTAATTTTTTATTCTAAACAATAATTTTATGAATAATTTTTTCTTTTACTAACTCTCATACTGAAAAGTAAAAAACAAAAATCACAAACTAGACTAATATTTTATGAGATAAATTTAACACAGTTAAACAAGGAGGTATCAGTCATTTAAAATCAAATACACGATTCTCATTTTACAGGTAATTTCTCACTGGTTCCAACAACTACTACAACAACCACTACTACCACCACTCTTGTACCCACAACATTAGGATTAACAACTGAGAGCAACAGTATTTCCACAAATGAAATAAGTGAAGACAGTAAGAGAGAAAAAACAATGATGAATGATGAAAGTTCCCGCTTGAATGCTGCTAACAAAACTATTTCTACTGAAGGTAGTAGCATGGCTTCTTCATTATATTATGGTTATAGTCTAGCAATTACATTAGTTTTTTTTACATTATGAAGGAAACAGATAAAAATATAAAATCATGTTTTAGAAGTACTTCCATTTGCTACTAAGGTGGAACTTGTTATTTAGCCCTATTCCTAAATTTATAATTTTTGTTGTACCTGTCAATGTTGATGATTATAGTTTTTAAATATGTATTCCTATTCAACTAAAATGTTATAATAGCTCATTTAAAGAAAGTGTATAGTAAGCTTTTTCAATGTAATTAGAGAATAGACTAAAATTTGTGTATCTATAAAAACAAAATTAATAAACAAAAGAACCTAGTATTAGGGATTCAAGTTTTTTCTGGTTGAAATAATATTTTTAGTGTTGCTATTTTATTATTTGTAACTGTATGTAAGATACTGTATAGAAATGTGAAAATTGTTACCACCAAATAGAAAGCACCCAATTAATGTACTGAATAACATAACACAATAATATTGTAAATTTTAGATTAACTAACTGGAAGTAATGTATAAATACAATTAGGCTTAACATGTATTAAATGGAGTTGCCGATCAAGAAAGGTGTTATGTTTAGATATGATGTGATTGATTATATTTTAATTCGCAGATGTTAAGTATATTATATTTTTGTAAACTTATTATATTTAAGGTATTGCTTTAATTTTATCAGGTGTATAAATGTGAACAAATATTCAGCCCAATCATTACATGTTGCAATGCGAAATCAGATGCTAAAGTTAATTATTTTTCTATTGTAAATTTTTGTCAAACCCAAGGAATGAGTTAGAGTACATTCATTTGTTTTGCTATCCATTGTGGGCAGATTAAAAACGAAAAATCATTAATTATTGCACTAATTTACTCTATAAATATTCTAAATTCAACTGACAATATGTAGATTTTTTTTAGCTGTTAAATGATGATATACGATATAATATTGTGTATCATAATTATTATGTGATAAATGATATTTAAAACAATAATAAACCACATCACCCACAACATTAAGAATCTTGCATAGTGGTGAATTTTGTAAGTACACTTTAAACAATTCACGAACATCAGGTAAATGCATTTTTCATTCCACCAAGACATTAAAATTAATTATATAAAACCGTGAAGTAAAACTTTTATTTTTAAAGATTTGTTATTATACTTCCGGAGCATGAAGCAAATACAAATTTGGCCGAGTCATGATCTTATGTTGGTGGAGACATGTTTAAGTTATAACATGTTTGAAATCTCTATTTCAAACATGTTATAAGTTAAACATGTTAGGCGAAGATTTTGAGCAATTTTTTATTTTTTATTTTTATGGTTGCTATGAAAATTAATGTTGAGGTGAGAAAAATGAATACTGACTTTGATTTACTTTTAATATCTTATCCCGCTTCATTCCATCAATTGGTAATAATTGTTTTTTATAATACTTTTATTAATTTTTTTTTTGTTTGGAATTTACTAACTATAAACTGGCACAAATCCAACCTCTGAAAACAAATTAGAAGTTTTTATAAGCGAGTTTTTCTTTATACCTTATTAAGGCATATAATCTATCTAACATAAGAAGTTATGGATACAATTTGGAATAGAAATGTTGAACTCAGAGAAAATTATCAGCTCTTCTGGTGAATTGGCAAGAGCTACAGGCAAGGGTATATGAAATTTGTGGACCTAGTATCACCAAAAAATTTCATTTGAGAGTTTACCATTCCATACCCAGCAATTATTGGATGCATATCATTTCTTTTAGTTTGTTCTCAGTTAAAATTTACTGTAATTCAATTTTTTCTAATAAGGTATTGAGTAGATTATTTGGACCGAATAGGGAACCACACCTGGGCAAAAAGTATTTTAAATATCAAGTATTTTGTTTTGTTTTTTTAAATAAAATGCATTTTAATCTAAAACCATTTAAAATACTTTTCGATCAAAGTATTTTAAATTCAAAATAAAAAAGGTATTTTGTATTTTAAATAAAAAAAATGAAAATGAAAATATAAAATACTTTTAAACCTATTAGCTAGTGCACTGCAATTGATTAATAAATCAACAGTTTTTATTTAATTTTTTTTTCGGTTGTCTTTGCTTGTTGCAATGTAACTAATTCTCAGACCACTTTGCTTTCATTTTGTTGAAATTATTAAATTAAATTTCTTTTTCTTCAGATCCAATCTGATTCGGAAGCTATTTAAACAAATTGGGCTACCCATTAGACTATTTGCTACCCATACACCATCCAACGACCTCTGTCCAAAAGGGATTTCGGCAAATCTGCCCTAACACAATCCTCCCACCTACTTCTCAGCCCTTACTTCCCTCAGACGTTTTCCAGTCCTCACCGCGCTTATAAATTTCTATGGAATTCGTTCACCACTGTTTTGCAATTTCACACTCCGATTTTATTTATCTGTCAGCTATCACCTCACTTGCTCATCACTCAATGTTAGCGTACACGTTTTGCATTCATAAAGAACCGCAGGAGGAATAATATTTTTGTAAACTCAAATTTTCAAGTTTTAAGAAAGAAGGCGTGAGCTAAGTAATTTCGTTAATGGCTAGCATTTATTAACTCTAATCTTGCCTGAATTTCCTCTCCAATTTGGAACGAACGTCAACCTCACGGAAAAATAATGACCGATTCTAACTTTATTGAATATATCAGTCATACACATTTTTATTAAGTTCACTAACTTTTTTGGTATTGTCTCCAAATTGGGATCCTGTTTAATCTTAAAATACTAAAATAAAAAAAAGTATTTTCATTTGTATTTAAGTATATTCATTCACTTTTATTTACAATAAAGCCCAGGTCTGCGCCAAACCGAGTGAAATGTAGCCGATAAATATAATAGAGCTTATAGCAGCGTATTAGGGATGAGCACAGCGCATGCTTCAGATAGGACCATATGGGGCAAGATGATAGAGCAGGCCAAGGACCGCTTTATGCGTCTCTCGCGCCAATAAAGAAGAAGAAGCAGCGTATTATAAGTGGGCATGTAAATTGAGAACACTCAATGGAGGAGGTGTGAGGATTGTGTGTAAGCAGATTGGTCAAAGTTAGGTATGGATGGAGGTGTGTATGGAACGAGTTGTGGTATTCGCATCCAACCTTAGGGTTTGTTAAGCCTTCATTATTATTTTTATTTATTTATTTTATGTATAGGTAAACATTTTATAGTATGACTTTAGTACTTATAATATAATTTATTTAGTTTTAGTTCATTTTAAACATTTGTTATTTTTGAGAAAAAATGAATGTTTGAGTATAAAGTAGTGGTTATTGAGTGAACAATTATAGTAGTCCACTAGTTCATAGTTTGCATTTTATTTTCTAGAAGAATGAAAATAGAGAGTAAGTTTTCACAGGCACAAAATTATTCAAGCCTTTAAAAACGGAGTTATTTGAAAACATTTTGAACAACCAGTAGTTATTATTGGACAAAGCTTGATTAAAATTAACTTAGCTTTATTAGAAAACTGAAGAACAAGAAAGACAGCACTTAAACAAATTCTACAAGGCTAAGAGTAAAATCAGATTTCAACGGGGTCGATAACACCCCTTATAGGTGGATGAAGTGATATACTCGTAGAACGGCGGCAGGCTTGTTTTGGGCGGAAGGTGGTCGTTGAATATGTTTGGGATGGTCGGGGGGAAACGCAAGTTCAGATTCTAAGGGAACGAACCCCGAAAAAAAAAACCCAAAAAAACCGGTCCTCCCGGGTTTCTGTTCGGTGTAGGGAAGACAGCCATTTCCCGAATAATATTGTTTCGAAAACACAAAATAGCCCGACTGGTTTATGTTTAATATATCTGTTTGAAAATGGATGTATTTAAACAGGGTGGCGGGATGGCCGAGTGGCTAAACGCGTTAGGAAATACGCGTTGCCATTGACAACCGGACAGATGATTTGAAAACCAGAAGATAGCAAGTTCAAAACCCGGAGCCAGGGGAAATTTAATAATACTCGGCATTAATCCCCCACCCTCTCCCCTGGCCCGGGAAACCCCGTATAGCCTAAACGGCGAGGAAGGGGTGGACCCAAAAAAAAAAAAAAAAAAGGATTTATGTAAACCAAACTGCAAAAAAATCTGGTGCGTGCTCGCAACACACAACTTTCACTTACCAACTAACTTAGATTAGAAATTAATGTGTTTTGTTAATTGGAATGAACCCCGAAAAAAATAAACCCCAAAAAACCGGTCCTCCCGGGTTTCTGTTCGGTGTAGGGAAGACAGCCATTTCCCGAATAATATTGTTTCGAAAACATAAAATAGCCCGACTGGTTTATGTTTAATATATCTGTTTGAAAATGGATGTATTTAAACAGGGTGGCGGGATGGCCGAGTGGCTAAACGCGTTAGGAAATACGCGTTGCCATTGACAACCGGACAGATGATTTGAAAACCAGAAGATAGAAAGTTCAAAACCCGGAGCCAGGGGAAATTTAATAATACTCGGCATTAATCCCCCACCCTCTCCCCTGGCCCGGGAAACCCCGTATAGCCTAAACGGCGAGGAAGGGGTGGATCCAAAAAAAAAAAAAAAAAAGGATTTATGTAAACCCAACTGCAAAAAAATCTGGTGCGTGCTCGCAACACACAACTTTCACTTACCAACTAACTTAGATTAGAAATAAATGTGTTTTGTTAATTGGAATGAACCCCGAAAAAAAAAAAACCCAAAAAAACCGGTCCTCCCGGGTTTCTGTTCGGTGTAGGGAAGACAGCCATTTCCCGAATAATATTGTTTCGAAAACATAAAATAGCCCGACTGGTTTATGTTTAATATATCTGTTTGAAAATGGATGTATTTAAACAGGGTGGCGGGATGGCCGAGTGGCTAAACGCGTTAGGAAATACGCGTTGCCATTGACAACCGGACAGATGATTTGAAAACCAGAAGATAGAAAGTTCAAAACCCGGAGCCAGGGGAAATTTAATAATACTCGGCATTAATCCCCCACCCTCTCCCCTGGCCCGGGAAACCCCGTATAGCCTAAACGGCGAGGAAGGGGTGGACCCAAAAAAAAAAAAAAAAGGATTTATGTAAACCAAACTGCAAAAAAATCTGGTGCGTGCTCGCAACACACAACTTTCACTTACCAACTAACTTAGATTAGAAATTAATGTGTTTTGTTAATTGCCACTTCTCAAAGTTACACATTTTTCCACATTCATTTCTTGCTTTTGTTTTGCTCTTTAAATTACACTAATTTTTTTTATTAATAAATGAAAGTTTTTACTTGCGATAATTCGGCAATGCAAGCATGATAGATACTCCAAGTCTTCTGATTTTATAATTCTCTATGTAGTTGTTGAAAACTTCATTTAGTTACCATGAAACAAATAATTTCCATTAAATGAACAGAACGGCTTTAATTATTTTAAAACAATGGCTTGTCTTTAAACGCGCACTCCGCATGCGTGGGCTCAACGTGTTTTGTGAGTTGACTAAATATTTTTTTTTTCTCATCTATATGTTTTACTTGATTTTTATCATATCTCATATTTAGCAATTTCTTATTTTTAGGTGTAACGAGAGACAGTTAATTCATCCATATAAACGAAAACAAAGGTACTTTATAGGAAACAAAAAACAAACAAACTAAAAAGGCCCCTTTCCCATTTAAGCCCCATCAGAACATTTTAATAATGATAAAGCTTACCTGATGTCATAAGAACACTAATTTCCATTAAACATGACGAATTTGGTGAAAAGCCGTTCAAAAAA
>OU426979.1:107781219-108028719 GCA_911387785.2 Aelia acuminata | reverse complement strand
GATGCTTCGTAATATTTTTGGTATGTCTCCACAAGCTCCCATCGTCAGTCGAAAGATTCGTTATATAGTTGTCGTAAGTTGTTTGTTTGAACTTGGAAATCTGTCGTTTGAGTTCGTTATTTATTTTATTGTATGATCGTTTATCAGATGGAAGTCTGTCAGTCTGCCATGTTTTCCGAGCTCTTCTCTTTGCTCTGATCAGATCCCTTATGTACTGGGGATAAATCGGTAGATTTTCAGACTTTCTAAGTTTGGGTACAGAAGAAGTCCATGCTGCTTTTTGTAAGTTCTGCGTAAAACATTCTACAGCCTCCTCAAGTTCTTTTTCATTCTTAATGGAGAGAGGAACTGTTAGTGCAGTGTTTAGGAAATTCCTGTACGCATCCCAATCTATTCTACCGGTTATTAAAGATGGTTTCTTCGATGCTACGCAGGGCTCGTCAAGGGAATACCAAATGCACAAGGGAATGATCAGAGCAAAGATCTGAGTTCGTACTTACACTGTGTGGGGTGGTTCGAAGTCCTTTAGTAATGAAAAAATCGAGTAAGTCTGGTGTTTTCCGTCTAGAAGTTGGCCAGTTAGTTGGTGTATGAGGTGATATCGTGTCTAATGAAAGCTCGTGGAGAACTGATTTTAGACTTCTTCCTCGGGGGGTTGAAAGTCTTGACCCCCAAGACTGGTCTTTGGCGTTATAATCTCCTCCTGCAATAAAACATCTACCAAGACATTTAAAGAAATTACTAAACATCGTGGGTGTCAGCACATACTTGGGAGGACAGTAAACCGCTGCAAAAGTAATGCAGTGGTGTTGTGTGGAAAGTGTGATAGCTGTAGCTTGTATGTCTGGTAATATTGGAATTGGCAAAGGATTATGTTTTAGTGTTATTTTGACGAGTATAGCAGTGCCTCCGTGTGCTGTTCCGTCTGGGTGATCAGTTCTGTAGATTTTGTAGCCCTGTATGTAAAATTTTGATTGTGGTGTTAGATGGGTTTCTGTTATTAGTGCAACGTCAATGCGTTTTTCGTGTAAGTATATGTCTAGTTCGGTCCTGTGCTGAGTCAGGCCGTTTGCGTTCCATAGTATGACTGAAATGGAGCCCACAGTCATCTGATTAAGGGGCATATTGTTGGCTAAGGGCAAGTGTTACATGAGATAGTTGTTGTAGAAGGCCAAAGAGGGGATTGATGAGGTTATTCAACCCGTTAATTAAATTTATAATTTGGTCAGAGGAGTTTTCAGCCGGAGGGGCCGATGGGGTAATATTCCTACTCATACCTGTACATCTTTGACGTTGTCCTGATGCAGATTGATGTCTCTGTTGCTCCAGTCCCGGTATTTGTTGAGGCGGATGATGCTGTTGCGGCTGAGGGAGGTGCGGAAACTCACTGATGGTTGGTGGTGGTGGTGGAGCCTGCACGTTTGGTGGTCTCTGAAGAATATCATGTGCCCGGCGGATTTTCCGGAGCTCTTTCAGAATTTCGCACCCTCTGTAATTGGCTGGGTGTGGACCTAGGCAGTTGGCACAAGTTGCAGCGGTTTCTCTTGTTTTGGTGCAGGATGTGCTTTCATGGCCCATACCACACCTTACGCACTTGGGCGGATGATTACATTATGTTTTGGTGTGGCCATACTGCTGACAACGTAGGCATTGAGGGATCATCCATTTCTTCCGGGGTTCTTCGATCTTGACGTGAGTGTAATATAAAAACTCTATGTCAAAAATTTTTTCGTTGAAGGATGCCTTAGAATCATCTACGAAAAACATAGGCAACGGTGTTTTATACCTAGAAATGACATTTACAATATTTGTTGCCTCGTAACCATGGTTAGCAAGCTCTTGCTTTATAGTTTCAACTGGAGTAGCATGATGTAAATTTTTTATAACAACCCGAGGGCATTTATCTTCTTTAAGTTGGTAGGTGTGGAAGTCGGCACCCCCTCTTCTAAGACTTGCCACTAGCCTACGATATACTTCGGCGTTCTCGGGAAAGACGCTTACCCCTCTTATAGACGTCTTTAGCCTGAAGCTGTTAGGGCCCTCTTCTTTGTGAAGGTAGTTTACAAGAGCTGAATAGTCTTGAACGTCATTCAAATGTATGGGCGGTGGCTTAACATTGACTAATTGGTTATTTGATGGCTGTGGGTCACTATTTGAGCTTGATAAAGGAGCGTATCTATTGCTAGTAGTAACAGGATTACTAACCTTCATTTGCTTGCGTGGGTCTCTATCGGACACTATTTGTCGCTTTCTACCTGATACAAGCTCCCAGGGAGTAGATTCGGACTAATTTTCATTAGAATTGTCCATTTCGATTGCTTGATCACTAGATTCTAACGAGTCCGTCATTGTTCAGCGGGCGAACCCACTGCACTTAAATTTTCTCTTCCCTTTCTTTCACACTAGTTCAACTTACCAATAGGGGGAAGAAAAACACAATTAACACACAATTTACACCATTAAAACATGTTAAAAAACTTTTAAAACACAGAGCAAAACAAAAACACGTCTATAACCATTAATCACCAACAGCTGTTTTTCGGTTGATCAATTTTGATGAAATTTTTACAGTCATATCTCGAGAATATTAATATATCAAATACTCAGTTTAATCAACATCGTTAGAGCCGTTTTTGAGAAAATCGAAAAAAACGTAAAAAGTTGTTAAATAAAGTACCCCGGTTTGTAGTTTTTGATCTAGTCTGTTCACACACACACACACACACACACACACACACACACACACACACACACACACACACACACACACACACACACACACACACACACACACACACACACACACAGACCATTTCGCGGGACTTGTTTTTTTGGACTCAGGGGACCCCAAAACGTGTATTCCTGTAGAAAACCGGAAGTCGAAATATTTCACGATCGCAATACTTTCCCTTACAAAATATTTCATATTGTAACACTTATGTGGGTAACAAATATTTATTTAACAGAAATATTCAGTTATCACAATGCCAACGAATTATTACAACTTAAATATACGAGCAGGTTACAAAAATGATAACTTTATCACACACAATCATATGACTTGAGCAAGACACAGACTTCCACTCACTCGTTCGGTCTCTGCCCCTTATATATATCGTAAATAGTGGGGCCTGGAATATTCTAGAACAATGTCGGCAGTTCTCCGCCATCACGGAATGATCTAGACAAAAACAGTTCGTTCCAACTGCTTATTTTGTTCCAACGAGCGGTCCGGGAGGTTACGCCATTTTTTTTTTTATTTGCTTATTGATTTAACGTTACAATATACAGGTAAGTGAAAGTAAAAACCGGCGCACCTGGAATTTGGTAGTTTTTTTCTACCTAGAGCAAGTAACTTAATTTTTTCTGTATGGTCCAAGTAAAGTATACAACATATCTAAGTAGAAAAACGATGAAAGAAATTCGTTGACCGTAGAAGAATATGAGATGGAAATGGTTGGGGGTGCGGTCAAATGAAAACACTATATGTGAAATAACATATATATTGTGCCGACGTTTCGACCCGATATTCAGGTCTTCTTCAGGGCTGTCGAGTGAACTGTCGGAGATCGACTGCCTCTAGAGTGCATTTATTTTTACTGGTTCCTAGGTTTCGAAGTCGGTTTAATTTTTTTTTTTTTTATAAAATGTTTCTATAAGAGTTTGGAGTTTTTTAAAATAAAATTGTTTTTCTATTTGATTTATGTATTTATGAGATGGAAATAGTTGGGGGTGCGGTCAAATGAAAACACTATATGTGAAATAATATATATATTGTGCCGACGTTTCGACCCGATATTCAGGGCTGTTCGGAGGCGGCGCAAAATAGAAATGACATGTTACTGATACAATTCCATTAGTAGGCATTGAAATCAATATATGGGAAGAGAAGATCCATTTATATTTTCAAAATGTCTAGTGTTAAGGGCAGTCGATCTCCGACAGTTCACTCGACAGCCCTGAATAAGACCTGAATATCGGGTCGAAACGTCGGCACAATATATATGTTATTTCACATATAGTGTTTTCATTTGACCGCACCCCCAACCATTTCCATCTCATAAGTAGAAAAACAATTTTATTTTAAAAAACTCCAAACTCTTATAAAACATTTTATAAAAAAAAAATCTGGTGCGTGTGCGCAACACACAACTTTCACTTACCAATTTACTTAGATTAGAAATTGACGTGTTTTGCTAAATATCATTTCCCAAAGTCACACATTTTTCTACATTCATATCTTATTTTTGTTAATCGTTAAAGCCGTTTTTGAGTAAATAAAAAACCCCGTGAAAATGATACAAAATTTATTAAGTAAAGTCCCCCCTCCCGTAGATAAATTTTGATGAAATTTTTACAGTCATATCTCGGGCATATAAATACATCAAATACCAAGTTTGATCATAATCGTTAAAACCGTTTTTGAGTAAATAAAAAAACACGTGAAAATGATACAAAATTTATTAAGTAAAGTCCCCCCTCCGGTTGATCAATTGTGATGAAATGTTGGTTATCACATCTTTGGCATATAAATACATCAAATACCTAGTTTGATCAAAATCGTTAAAACCGTTATTGAGTAAATAAAAAAAACACGTAAAAATGATACAAAATTTATTAAGTAAAGTCCCCCCTCCGGTTGATCAATTTTGATGAAATTTTTACAGTCATATCTCGGGCATATCAATAGATCAAATACTCAGTTTAATCAAAATCGTTAGAGCCGTTTTTGAGAAAATCGAAAAAAACTTAAAAAGTTATTAAATAAAGTACCCCCTCCCTTTGAGCAAATTTGATGAAATTTTTGCTGTCACATCGCGGGCACATACATACTCTAAATACCCAATTTCAGGTTCGCACGGTTTATAGTTTTTGAGCTAGTCTGTTCACACACACACACACACACACACACACACACACACACACACACACACACACAGACACACACACAGACACACACACACACAGACCATTTCGCGGGACTTGGTTATTTTGACTCAGGGGACCCCAAAACGTGTATTTCCGTTGAAAACCGGAAGTCGAAAATTTTCACGATCGCAATACTTCCACTTACTATATATTTCATATATAGGTAAGTGAAAGTAAAAAATCTGGTGCGTGCTCGCAACACACAACTTTTACTTACCAACTTACTTAGATTAAAAATTAATGCGTTTTGTTAATTGCCACTTCTCAAATGAACAGAACGGCTTTAATTATGAACAATGTGTTACGGTTAAATTTTCGTTAAGCATTTAAATTTAATTTAAAATTTTCGTCATGGCAACAAAACCAAAACAAGAATTATTTCTTTTATTTTAAGTCAGAGCAGCTGGTGTCTAAATAAAATTATGATGTAGATTTAATATAAATTATAGAAATACTTATTTTCCTGTATTAGAGATAAATAATTAATAACTGATAATATTTATTATTTATTTTAAATAAAAATAATTGATTTGGAAAATCGACAATCGAAACGAGAGTTATAGTATGCGACCGAGTGGTGGCCGGCAGAGAAAAAAGACAAGTGAAGTTGGCCAGTGTCGTGAGCACATGGTGTGTTTTGGTTAAAAAGAAATTTCCACGGTTTTACCGGATAATTTGAATGGACCTTCGCTTCTGATTCACCCAAAACGCGTGTGCAGACGGTGGATTACCGGAAGGAGCTAGGAATGCGAGTCCATCGGTAGATTTGAGGAAAAGAAGGCAACAGCGGCGGAGGAGAGGAGAGGCTTGGAAGTCCTGCTGCTAGAATTGGGAAGTACAGACTCTGTTTTTATTTGTTTCCAATTGAATTAATCAGTAAAAGGAGGAGATGACATTTCTTTTGGTTTTCTGTTTTTTTTTTGTATGCATGTATTAAATACTTTAATTTCTTTATGTATGTTAATTTAGAAAATTAAGGGGTTAATCTTATTTGATTTAGTTTGTAGTTTGGTTAAGTTTGATTTCGTTTGTATCTCTTTATTTTTTTAAATTATTAATGAATAAAAACATTTTAAAAGGATTTAAATAAATAATGTAAAATAATTTCAGCTGTAAACCTAGTTACTCTGATAATAGAATTATACTGACAATAGGTAAGTTGAACTGTTACCACGGTTTCAAGTAATGAGTCATGATAGCCTAGTGCATAGCGCTCTAGACTTACGTTATAGGGTTAATGGTTCAAATCCAGTGTTTGATGAAATCTTTTTTTTTCTCTTTTCCAGAAATTATTATTTTATTTTTTATTTTTTGTTGTTGCCTAAGGTTTATATCAATTAAATTAATTTTAATATATTAATAATAATTATTACTTAATAATAAATGTATCAATAAACCTTAACAAGATTAATTTAATTTTCTCATTAATTTCCTTTCTAATTATGTATTAATTTTCTTTTTAATTATGAATTAATTTTCTTTTCACTCAATTATTAGTTCACTCAATAGTACACTTGGATTTCTTTGATTCTTTGGTTTAATTGCACTAAATTAATTTTTTTTTAAATCTTAATTATATCAATATTTTCATTTTTTTTTTTTCATTTCCTCTTTCTGTGTATATTTAATTGTTTATATATTTTTATTCCATTTATTTTATTTTTTTTTTTTTCTCGTGGATTTCACTATTTTCCATAAACAAATAGTGTGGCGCCCGTTTTGTTTTTATTTTGGATTTATTTTCATTTTTAAATAGTTTTACTTATTCAGTAGAACCCTGGCGTCGCGATTGGGCTATTATCTGGGTAATAGATTGCTCACCCCGTTTGGAGGAAAAACGTGGTAGCAAATGGTCTATAATTAATAAGTAATCTATCTATTATAGGTGTATCTATCTATTATTATTATATCTATAGGTGGTATAAGTTGACTGAATATTTTTCTTTTTTTCTCCTCTTTATGTTTTCTTTATTTTTATCATATCTCATTTTTAGCCATTTCTTATTTTTAGGCGTAGTGAGAGACAGTTAATTTCTCCATGTAAACAAAAACAATAGTACTTTAAAAGAAAGAAACAAACAAACAAAAAAGCCCCCCCCCCACCCAAAAAAAAAGCCCCCTCAGAACATTTGATAATGATAAAGCTTACCTGATATTAAAGAAAACCTAATTTTCATTAAACATGACGAATTTGATAAAAATCGTTAAAGCCGTTTTTGAGATAATCGAAAAAAAGGTAAAAATTAGAAAAAAGTCATTAAATAAAGTCCCCCCTCCGGTTGATCAATTTCGATGAAATGTTGGCAATCACATCTTTGGCATATACATACATGAAATACCCAGTTTGATCAAAATCGTTAAAACCGTTTTTGAGTAAATATAAAAAACACGTGAAAATGATACAAAATTTATTAAGTAAAGTCACCCCTCCGGTTGATCAATTTTGATGAAATTTTTACAGTCGTATCTCGGGTATAAACATACATCATATACCCAGTTCGATCAAAATCGTTTAAGCCGTTTTTGAGTAAATAAAAAAAACACGTGAAAATGATACAAAATTTATTAAGTAAAGTCCCCCCTCCGGTTAATCAATTTTGATGAAATTTTTACAGTCATATTTCGGGCATATAAATCGATCAAATACTCAGTTTAATCAAAATCGTTAGAGCCGTTTTTGAGAAAATCGAAAAAAACGTAAAAAGTTATTAAATAAAGTACCCCCTCCCTTTGAGCAATTTTGATGAAATTTTTGCTGTCACATCGCGGGCATATACCTACACTAAATACCCAATTTCAGGTTCCCACGGTTTATAGTTTTTGAGCTAGTCTGTTCACACACACACACACACACACACACACACACAGACACACACACACACACACACACACAGACCATTTCGCGGGACTTGGTTATTTCGACTCAGGGGGTCCCAAAACGAGTATTTCCGTTGAAAACCGGAAGTCGAAATTTTTCACGATCGCAATACTTCCACTTACTATATATTTCATATATAGGTAAGTGAAAGTAAAAAATTAAACCGACTTCGAAACCTAGGAACCAGTAAAAATAAATGCACTGAAAAGTATGAAATAATTACCATCTGATTTTTATGAATACACAGCAAAATTGAAAATGGTATAAAAAGTGAAAAAATGCAATGTGACGAATAATTTTATTTTGATTTGCACAAATACACACTGATTGTTAATAAAAATTATTAAATTAAAATATTAAATACCATGTTCAATACAACACAATCTTTTCGGAGGCGGCGCAAAATAGAAATGACATGTTACTGATACAATTCCATTAGTAGGCATTGAAATCAATACATGGGAAGAGAAGATCCATTTAGATTTTCAAAATGTCTAGTGTTAAAATTTTTAAATTTTGCGCCGCCTCCGAAAAGATTGTGTTGTATTGAACATAGTATTTAATATTTTAATTTAATAATTTTTATTAACAATTAGTGTGTATTTGTATAAATCAAAATAAAATTATTCGTTACAATGCATTTTTCCACTTTTTATACCATTTTCAATTTTTCTGTGTATTCATAAAAATCAGAAGGTAATTATTTCATACTTTTCAGTGCATTTATTTTTACTGGTTCCTAGATTTCATAGCCGGTTTAATTTTTTTTTTTTTTTTTTTTTTTTTTTTTTATATAATGTTTTTATTTCATACTTTTTAGTTGGTTTAAAAAAAAAAATTCGAAATCATTTTACGCTCTACCACGTTCGTCTTTTCCTGGCCTTTTCATTATAATTATATAAACAGTCTTCTTTTAAATTTTATGAATACACTCAAAAAAGTGAAAAAAAGTAAAACTTTCAACAAACTACGTTTTATAATTATAATTGGATTTTTTTAATAAGATCAATGTTCCATTGGGAAGAGAACACATAACATGTTTTTCCACAATGACAATATTTTTCCTTTGCTAAGTATTGTCGTCAATACTTGTCATTCACATACATCAACAGTGTTCAGAGATTTGTTGAGTTAAAGATACATAAATACACAAATCCGGCCATCCAAAGATGAAGTTGGTACGTCAATAAACAGTCGAGATTTTGGCCGGTTTTAGACAAGATATCGTTAATGGAGAATCGATGATGATGGTTATATGACCAATAATAAATTGGAAAGTAATTTTGGAATTATGATATAAATGATATGATATAAAAACAAAAGACAATATAATTTTTAAGCCATAAATATCAAAATTATAGTGAAACATTAATCCATAAAATCACATAGTTCTTTAAATTATTTTTTTTTACTTTTTAGTTTATATAATTCTGATTTCAGGTAGTATATTTATAGTATACTATTTTGCTGCTAGTAAACAAGATGTAAAAATAATTACATATGATTTTTACTTTCACTTACCTATATATGAAATATATAATCCGGTTTTCAACGGAAATACACGTTTTGGGGTCCCCTGAGTCGAAATGACCAAGTCCCGCGAAATGGTCTATGTGTGTGTGTGCGTGTGTGTGTGTGTGTGCGTGCGTGTGTGTGTGTGCGTGTGTGTGTGTGTGTGTGTGTGTGTGTGTGTGTGTGTGTGTGTGTGTGTGTGTGTGTGTGTGTGTGTGTGTGTGTGTGTGTGTGTGTGTGAACAGACTAGCTCAAAAACTATAAACCGTGCGATCCTGAAATTGGGTATTTAGTGTAGGTATATGCCCGCGATGTGACAGCATAAATTTCATCAAAATTACTTAAAGGGAGGGGGTACTTTACTTAATAACTTTTTAGGTTTTTTTCGATTTAACGATTTTGATTAAACTGAGTATTTGATGTATTAATATGCCCGAGATATGACTCTAAAAATTTCATCAAAATTGATTAACCGGAGGGGGGACTTTACTTAATAATTTTGTAACATTTTCACGTGTTTTGTTTTTATTTACTCAAAAACGGCTTTAACGATTAACAAAAATAAGATATGAATGTAGAAAAATGTGTGACTTTGGGAAATGATATTTAGCAAAACACGTCAATTTCTAATCTAAGTAATTTGGTAAGTGAAAGTTGTGTGTTGCGCGCACGCACCAGATTTTTTTTTTTTTTCAATTCACTTCAAATAGTTGTACATCAATGAATGAAATCACTGACCTGTTCGTTTAAAATATCTTTTGGGTGGGTCTTAATTAGCAAAACATACTTTTTCCTGCCTAGATATCGATTTAGATAGATTTCCACAACCTTTGACAAAAAAAAAAATTTTTATTATGGTAATAATTATAACCCAATTTTTCTACTTACGCTATTTGAATACAACTACACACCCCTAATTAAATTACATCACATTTAAGCATAACAGAAGCTTACATTTCAGAGAAAACTGATTTTTTAGCTTTGTGAAATATGTGCAGATATATAAGAGAGTACTTCAAGAGTTCTTAATGTGCTCATCGTTGATTGATAAAACCGAATTTGTTCAACTTTAATATATTGAATCACTATGCCACTATGAATCACTATAAATAGGTTTTATTTATTTCATACATCTTTTGGACTATAGTAGACTCCTGCTTATCCGTCCTCGTCGGAACCGATACATTGCCGTTAAAGTGGGAGAGCCGGTCGATCCGGAAAAGCGTATAAAAAAACAACAAAAATATATTATTATAACTCCTACATTGCGATAAAACCCAAATACAACACAAAACGTAATTTACAAAGGTTTTATAAATATTAACTAGAGAAGATAACATTTTTTGGCTAATTTAATTTAACGATTTACGAAAATTTACACCATCAATCTATTCAGTTTTCACAAAATCTTTTATTTGTTTCCGTTAATACGCACCTTAATGTTATTTCGTCGTTTCTTGTCTAAATATACAAAGCAATTTCTTCTTAATTTTTTTATGAAATGAATAGAGGTATAAGGATTTTATTTCAAGATCAATTTTACTTCGAAGAGATTTGTTTATTGGAGTTCGGTCAAAAAATAAAAAACAAAAGACTTTTTGTCTATATTTCAATTTAAGTTCTATTGAACCGCAACACAATATAAATTTTAACAAAATTTTTGATTGAGGATATGACAAAGTTATAAATGCTTTTAGGGATGTTAAAACGAATTTTTTTAAGTAAGTATATTCAATATTTTATTTTGTACCAAAAAAAGAACACTGAGAATGCGATACGAAAAAGCTCCGTGAAATTATGAATCCAACGATACCACATTCATGGCATTTGAGCACCACAGGACCTTATAATTCATGAAAACCCGATTTTTAGGCTTTGTGAAATAATATACGTGGGGTGGGATACTGCTTTATTTTAAAACACTATGAAACACAGAAAAAAATAAAATAAATGTTTTCTATTTTTTACGAATTTTCAAATATCATGTTTAAATTAGACCATACTTTTTTTTCATGTTTCTATTTATAAAATTATTGGTAATAAATATTTCTTCGGAAAAAAACATAGAATAGCTGAATAAATTCAGATTATTAAAAAAATATTTAAAATGTAAACAAATTTTATGGGAAACAAGGAAAAATTGGCAGCCTGGCGTCCTATGTATAGGACAGTGGTAAGAAATGGGTTAAAAACGCACCGTTTTCTTTTTTTAATATTTCAAAAAGTTCTTTCTCAAAAACTATTCAAGAAATGGCGTGTGACATTTGAACGAACCAATCGTACACTTCTTGTAGGAAAATCGGTTAGGTAAGTTGGCAAAATGGGTGTTAAACAAATACCAACTGTTAAACAAAAAATCTGGTGCGTGCGCGCAACACACAACTTTCACTTACCAACTTACTTAGATTAGAAATTGACGTGTTTTGCTAATTATCATTTCCCAAAGTCACACATTTTTCTACATTCATATCTTATTTTGTTAATCGTTAAAGCCGTTTTTGAGTAAATAAAAACAAAACACGTGAAAATGTTACAAAATTATTAAGTAAAGTCCCCCCTCCGGTTAATCAATTTTGATGAAATTTTTAGAGTCATATCTCGGGCATATAAATACATCAAATACCAAGTTTGATCAAAATCGTTAAAACCGTTTTTGAGTAAATAAAAAAACACGTGAAAATGATACAAAATTTATTAAGTAAAGTCCCCCCTCCGGTTGATCAATTGTGATGAAATGTTGGTTATCACATCTTTGGCATATAAATACATCAAATACCTAGTTTGATCAAAATCGTTAAAACCGTTATTGAGTAAATAAAAAAAACACGTAAAAATGATACAAAATTTATTAAGTAGAGTCCCCCCACCGGTTAATCAATTTTCATGAAATTTTTACAGTCATATTTCGGGTATATAAATCGATCAAATACTCAGTTTAATCAAAATCGTTAGAGCCGTTTTTGAGAAAATCGAAAAAAACGTAAAAAGTTATTAAATAAAGTACCCCCTCCCTTTGAGCAATTTTGATGAAATTTTTGCTGTCACATCGCGGGCATATAACCTACACTAAATACCCAATTTCAGGTTCCCACGGTTTATAGTTTTTGAGCTAGTCTGTTCACATACACACACACAGACCATTTCGCGGGACTTGGTTATTTCGACTCAGGGGGTCCCAAAACGTGTATTTCCGTTGAAAACCGGAAGTCGAAAATTTTCACGATCGCAATACTTCCACTTACTATATATTTCATATATAGGTAAGTGAAAGTAAAAAACTAGTGCGATGCGCGCGCAACACACAGCTTTCACTTACACACACTTACTTAGATTAGAAATTGACGTGTTTTTTTAAATGCTATTCCTCGAAGACACACATTTTTCGACATTCATTTACTTTTTTTATTTTTTATTTGCTCTCTAAAGTATCTAAGTAAAAAGAGGTTGGAAACTAAACGTTGCGGACGTGTTGAAACTTAAAATTAAGAAATATAACCAGGGATTGAAACAGTTATAACTTATTACGAAAAAGTTTAACTTTAACTGTTATAAAAAAACTTTTATTAATAACCTCTGAGCGATGACAGTTTTAAAACTTTTATAAATATGATAAAAAAATAAAAGTTAAACCTTTACTTATTACCTCTAACACAAAACTTAAAAATTTATAAAAAAAATATCTATTTCAAAGTTTACAAAGGCGGTCTCATACAAAAAAATATACCTTTTTCGGATTTCTTTAATTTAATTGTTTACCACTGTCATTTAATCAAAATATGTATCACAAAATTATACATTTCGGAAATCTTTGATATTAAGGGGTGTGATCATGTCATCAAGGGTGGTGCTTTTAAAAAAAAAATCTCGTATGAATTTCGGGGGGAGATTTCAAAATATCAAAACATACTTTTCCGAAATCTTTGATACTAAGCAATGTTATCATGTCATCCAGGGAGGTGTTTTTAAAACAAAAACTAGTATGAATTTCGGGGGGTAGGGTATTTCAAAATATAAAAAATTATACTTTCTGTAATTAAATTAAGTTAATTAAAAATTAAAATTGTATATTTTTTGGAATTCCTTGACAATGAAATCGGTAAATGTTACATTATTGCTAATTAGAGCGCCTCCCACCCAACAGCACCGAAATATAAACTTGATAATATTTTTGAATAATACCTATTAGAAAATATAAGCATGTACCCCCCTTAAGCCCCAATGGGAATGAATGATCCTTAAAAATAAATAATACGACTACACAAAACGTTAACTTCAAAAAATGTACCCTAATAGGGACGAAATACTCTCCAGTATTTTTCTCAAATGCTGTAATTCATGACCGGTTTACTGGCATAAAGAAAAGTTGAGAAGTTATGATCATGGAGAGTTTTCAAGAGCATAGAATCCCGGATACGTACTTTTTACTCATATTATTTTTTGCCTATCAATCAATCAAGGAATTCCAAAAAGTATACAATTTTAATTTTAAAAACCTCACCATCAAAATTGGGAATAGATATTTTTTAAAAACACCACCTCGGGTAATAAATATTTATTGTAATTTTTAAATTTTCTGTATGAAGCTTTAAGTAAAGGTTTAACTTTTACTTTTTTATTATATTTATAAATGTTTTAAAACAGTTAAAACTTTTATGAGAAAGAGTTTTTATGTAAAAGTTATGAAAAAACTTTTATTGCTCAGAGGTTATAAATAAAAGTTTTTTTATAACAGATAAAGTAAAGCGTTTTCTTTCTTCTTTTTTATCGAACTAGGCTCATATCAATTGAATTACCTCCGTTTACAAAGTTCATAGTTAAAAAATAGAACCGCGTATAGAAGAATTAAAAAAAAAAAAAATAATTTAAAATAGGTATTCCCTCACCAAGAAATTTATAGATATTTCATTCGCAACCACCACCCTGGATAACATGATTAAATTTCATTACACTAAAGATATCCGAAAAATTTAATGTTTATATATTTTCGAATTAACCATAAGGATTACCCCCCCCCTTCAAAATTCATAGTAGATAAAAGAAAACACCACCCTGGATAACATGATCATATACCTTAATATCAAAGATTCCTGAAATGTATAATGTTTTGATATTTTGAAATATTCCCCCCCCCCCCCCACCGAAATACTTACTAGATTTTTTTTTTTTAAAAACACCACCCTGGATGACATGGTAACATTGCTTAATATCAAAGATTTCGGAAAAGTATAATTTTTGGATATTCTGAAATATCCCCCACCCCAAACTCATACTAGATATTTTTTTTAAAAACACCACCCTGGATGACATGGTAACATTGCTTAATATCAAAGATTTCGGAAAAGTATAATGTTTTGATATTTTTAATTAAATCCCACTCCCCCCGAAATTCATACGAGATATTTTTTTAAAAAGCACCACCCATGATGACATGATCGCATCCCTTAATTTCGATGATTTACGAAAACTTTAATGTTTTGATATTTTGAAATCCCTCCCCCCGAAATTCATACGAGATATTTTTTTTAAAAAGCACCACTCTTGATGACATGATCACATCCCTTAGTATCAAAGGTTTCCGAAAAGTATAATTTTTTGATATTTTGAAATACCCCACCCCCTCGAAATTCATACTAGATATTTTTTTAAAAAACACCACCCTGGATGACATGGTAACATTGCTTAGTATCAAAGATTTCGGAAAAGTATAATTTTTGGATATTTTGAAATACCCCCCCCCCCCCCGAAATTCATACTAGATATTTTTATTAAAAGTTCCTCTCTTCTATTATTTCTTATTATCAAAGATGTCTGAAATGTATAATGTTTTGATATTTTGAAATAACATAATATCCAAAAGACCGTGATATAAATTGTGTAGCATTTTTTTAATTTATGCTGAAAAAGACTCAAAAAGTGTATTGAGATATAGGTAAGACTTTTCTTTATAAATTTTACAATTCCACTCAATCAAATACAGCTATTTGGGAAATAAACATATCCAACAGAAAAATTCTTATTATAGCAATTAAAAGTAAAAGGTAAATTAAGTAATGTCTACATTATGATTGTATCCAATTACCTATTGTACTACTATTTATTATGAAAATGCCTATCCGAAAATGCTTCTTTTCTAAAGTAAGAAGTAAGAAAAGTAAAGATAATATTTCGTTCTTATTTATTTTGCGGTTTATTTACTTCCTACGTACATATGGTAGAGATAGCTATTTCCTATAGATAAATGTCTTTTTATAAAGGGTAATAAGATTGAATATTGATCAGTCAAACACCGGATTCCAAACGATACAGACTTGTGTAAGTGTGCTCCTTGGGATTACCGGCTGTTTAAGGGACAAGCGATAAGTATTGTAGAAATAGTTATCAAGAGTATTATTTTACTTATTATATATATATATATTAGGGTATATATACATACATAGGTGAAAAAAAAATTTTTTTAGATATTGAAATGCATACTTCCTATTTCTTTTTAAACTACCCAGACTTACTAAAATACAAAATTTCATCTTCCTACATCAACGTTAACCCGTGCCGACAGAACTCTGAAGATTTTGAAAATTGCTTTTTTTAACCCTTTTTCCGTTATATAGCTAAATCGATTGAAATATTAAATTTTTTATGAAATATTTATAAAAAGAATCACTTAATGATTTTCCTGCAACAATAAATAAGGCAGTATTATTAACAATTTATTAAAAACGGTATAAAAATAGTACTATTTATTGTATTCCTACTTACTACACAAATAATCAGACATATCTTCTTCAGATGAAATGTATCTCTTTCCAGAATTATACAAACTCTCTCTTTGGAAATTCACTATAATTTTTGTTTTGGTTCGTTCATTAACTTCATTATCAATGAGTGATAAAACGGCAATTTCTTCTGACAAGTACCAAAGATGTTGACTAAACTTGCTCAGGGCTACTTTGGAGATCAATTTGTCAACAGTTTCATATTCCTTAAGCCTCTTTAAAAAGCACAAATCTTGATTTGGTATCATCCCCGCCAGACTACATCTAAGCCATGGTTTTACATATGAAACCGCAATGAATAAACAGGCGTCTTGAAGTGCTTGCATATCCTTGGCGCTGATTTTGAACTGGGATTGCAACAAACATATCTTTAAAGAGTAAATAGCTCTAGCCATCCACCTTGCTTGATGCATCGCCCCAGGAGGTCTAATTTTAATTTTTTTTTTAACATCTCCTCCTAAGAAAACAATAGATAGTTCAATCAGTTCCCGATAATCATCACGTCCAATGGTTTTTTGCAGTTCTTGATTATAAAATATCAATTAATGTTCTATTGTTGTGTTACAAAAATGTCGTGCGACGATATCGGTATATAGCTCAATGGCAGCAAGATTAATAGTTTTCCAGTTGCCTCTAAACATTTTGAACAGTGGGATATCAGGGCTACTTGTGACTTGGTGGATTTTTGTTTCGAACACACATTTTAAAACCAGTTCGTAAACGTGATGGCGGCAAGCAAAGAGTAGTCATTCCCTGTCTAGTTTTTGTTCCAAAAGTGGGTAATTCCACGTCAATTCAACACAGTCTTGAGTCTCACCATTTCAGATTTTCTTGAAATTTGGTGTCTGTGTACTACTTGTATCTACTAGAACAATTGTGAAATATTATTGAGATATATCTACCCGTTTTTGAATTATTAGTCTCTAAAGCCTTCAAAAATAAATCCAGAAACAGAAAAAATCATGATTAAAAATAGCTGTAGATTTTTTCCAAATTTGACAGTGACTGTGAGATTAGTGTAGTTTCATATGAGATTGCCGTTTCATATGATATAGAACATACTGCGTATAGGTATAGGTAGTATGACGTATTTATTACGTATTTGTAAAAAAAAATATATTTTTTTTAAAAAAATCCCCTTTTACAGAAAATTGACATTAAATTTTTAAACTTGGTTTTAAGAAAATTTCTTTAGCACCAACCTGTACATTTTTGTATATAATATGAAATGGCATGGAATGCGCTGTTAAACAACACCAATCTCATAGTCCTAGTCAAATTTGGAAAACATCTGCAGCTATTTTTGATCATAAAATGCTATATTTATGAAATTTTATTACTAGTTTTCAATTTTTTCAGTAATGAAGAAATTTTGATCCGACTTTTATATTTTGTTGTATGAATAGAAATAGTACTGCATATTTTGCAAAAATATATAAAATTTTTAAAAAATGCCCTTTTTGAGAAAATTGAAATTGAAATTTTGCATTTAGTTTTAAGAAAATTTCTTTAGTACCAACCTATCATTGTTGTATATCATATGAAAAGGCATGGAATGTGCTGTTAAACGACACCAATCTCATAGACCTAGTCAAATTTGGAAAACATCTACAGCTATTTTTAATCATGATTTTTTCTGTTTCTGAACCTATTTTTGAGGGCTTTAGAGACTAATAATTCAAAAGCGGGTAGACATATCTCAGTAAGATTTCACAATTGTCCTAGTAGGCACAAGTAGTACACATATACCAAATTTCAAGAAAATCTGAAATGGTGAGGTTCAAAATGATATATTTTTGTGTTGATTTGACATGAAATTGTTTTAATTTGATTTGATTTCCTACATTAATTTGAACGGTTAAAATTATTTAATAGTCAGGAGGGAACGAAAAAACAAAATGACATCGGAGAGTGGGGGCTCTCAGTCCCCTATCTCCTACTTAGAATTTACCCCTTTTTTATTATATGTATTTACCCTAGAAAATACACAGAAATTATGAAAAATCAATAATTCTATCGGATTCATTAAGCGTTCTAACCGCAATAATAAGCTCCGAAACGACGACTGGACCTAATATAATTTTTTTGGGCGAATGTGGATGACCACAAAGCGAAAAAATAAAATAAAAAGGTTAGATGTAGTTAACCTATCTCCAAAAAAACATTTAAAAAATGGACTATTATACACAAGCAAAAATTAAGAAATAATAGCAGACTTACCCATTACTCCTAGTTGTTGAGGTGTAAACTGTGCTATATCAGCGGGTAGCCCGGCAGCTGAAATCTTCTCCGAGAATGTTGATGACATTACTGAGGGCTGTCTATGTAACATTCTCGAAGGACTTAAGCCACGGCAGATATCTGCGGAATCACATTTCTTAAATCAACTTTAAAATCTTACAAGCATCAGTAAAAATTATTAACAACTATAAAATGTCTAAGTTAATTTATAACAGATTAAACATCTAGTATAAAAATATAAGCAGTATCCAACGGATTAGTAATAATCTACAAAAAAACACAAATTTCACTAATCACCCTACTCATGTTAAAAATTGGCGGTTTTTTTTACTTTCACTTACCAATGTATAAAATATGTAGGAAAGGTAGTATTGGAATCGTAAAAAAGTATCGACTTCTGGGTTTCAATTTAAATACACGTTTTGTGGTCCTCTGAGTCCAAATAACTAAGTCCTGCGAAAATGCCTATAAGTGTGTGTGTTATTTTGTTTTGTTTTATAGATTTAGACCAAAAACTGTTTTAAAAACGCACCTATTACATACACTGTACTTTGAATTGACAGCATGACTAACTCCAATTTCAACATTAAGCAAAAGTACTTTAAATAATATTTCTCATTGGAAAATTCTAAACTTTTTATTTTGTATGTAAATTTTAAATTAATAAGTTGTGTTTTAATATTTTGTCTTATTTAAAAAAAAAATCTGCAACACACAACTTTCACTTGCCAACTTACTTAGATTAGAAATTGACGTGTTTTTTTAATTGCCATTTCTCAGGCACATATTTTTCCACATTCGTTTCTTATTTTTGTTTTTATTTGCTATCACATTATTTTTTTTAATTATTAAATAGAAGTTCTTACTTGTGATAATTCGGCGATGCAAACATAATACTCCAAGTCATCTGATTTTATAATTCTCTATGTAATTGTTGAACATTTCATTTAGGTACCATGAAACAAATAATTTCCATTATATGAACAGACCAGTTTTTTTTTTTTTTTTTTTTTTTTTTTTAACGTCCCCTTTATGCCACGATGGCTAATCGGGACGGGTTATCTACGGAAGATCTACTCTATCCGTTAGGAGAGAGAATCTCGTCGGCTAACTCTTTCCTTAAAACCATAAAAATTGCTGAAAATACAATAGCACCTTGGACCAACCAACGTCCGGAAATAATTTATAATCTAGCTAAATTTCACAAAAATAGCCCCGAAACGTCCGAATACAAAACTCAATTTTCCCGTATTCTCCAAAAGATTCACGAAGCCTTTGTAATCTATACCGATGGATCTAAATCAACACTATCAGCAGCATCCTCTTTTGTTACCAGATACTCTACTTATAAAATTAAACTCAATAAATTATGTTATATATATGTACCGCCGAATTAGATGCTAGAGCGGCTGCTCTTCATTTCTATATGTCCACAAAACACCAAAATATAGGAATCGTTACAGATTCCTTAAGTTCTCTGAAAGGCCTAGATACTATATATCCGGAACACCCAAAAATATCGCTCATACACTCCTAAGTAACAACTCTAAAATATTTAGGTATGTCGGTTAAGTTCGTTTGGGTTCCGAGTCACGTGGGAATTGTGGGAAACGAAATGGCCGACCAGGCTGCTACAGAGGCACTTGCACTCCCGGCCGTGGAAAAGATATCCTGACCCCGTCAGATTTGTATAAGCCGCTCAAAAAGTAAATTAAAGGTGCGTGGCAATCGATGTGGAATGAGAGTCCACCAAGTAAATTAAAGCTTATAAAGAGTGAAGTGAAGCCCTGGGCCACAACCGTCCGTAAAAGCCGAAGAGAGGAGGTCGTGCTGACTCGTCTTAGGATCGGTCATAGACTAGACTCACCCACTCTTATCTCATCACCAAGGAGCCCCCACCGAAATATCACATCTTTGGCATATACATTCATCAAATACCCAGTTTGATCAAAATCGTTAAAGCCTTTTTTCAGTAAATAAAAAAAAAACACGTGAAAATGATACAAAATTTATTAAGTAAAGTCCCCCCTCCGGTTAATCAATTTTGATGTAATGTTGGCTATCGCATCTTTGGCATATACATACATCAAATACCCAGTTTGATCAAAATCGTTAAAACCGTTTTTGAGTAAATAAAAAAAAAACAAGTGAAAATGATACAAAATTTATTAAGTAAAGTCCCCTCTCCGGTTGATCAATTTTAATGAAATTTTTACAGTCATATCTCGGGCATATAAATAGATCACATACTCAGTTTAATCAAAATCGTAAGAGCCGTTTTTGAGGAAATCGAAAAAAACCCATGAAAATGATACAAAATTTATCAAGTAAAGTCCCCCCTCCCGTAGATCAATTTTGATGTAATGTTGGCTATCGCATCTTTGGCATATACATACATCAAATACCCAGTTTGATCAAAATCGTTAAAACCGTTTTTGAGTAAATAAAAAAAAAACAAGTGAAAATGATACAAAATTTATTAAGTAAAGTCCCCTCTCCGGTTGATCAATTTTAATGAAATTTTTACAGTCATATCTCGGGCATATAAATAGATCACATACTCAGTTTAATCAAAATCGTAAGAGCCGTTTTTGAGGAAATCGAAAAAAACTTAAAAAGTTATTAAATAAAGTACCCCCTCCCCTTGAGCAATTTTGATGAAATTTTTGCTGTCACATCGCGGGCATATACATACACTAAATACCCAATTTCAGGATCGCACGGTTTATAGTTTTTGAGCTGTCTGTTTCTGTTCACACACACACACACACACACACACACACACACACACACACACACACACACACACACACACAGACCATTTCGCGGGACTTGGTTAATTGGACTCAGGGGATCCCAAAACGTGTATTTCTGTTGAAAACCGGAAGTCGAAATTTATCACGATCGCAATACTTCCACTTACTATATATTTCATATATAGGTAAGTGAAAGTAAAAAATAAATAAATAAATAAGGGAAAAAAAAGAAGATAAACAAATGGGAAGGAGAGAAAAAAAAATATGATAAATGTAAAGTCACTAAATAAAATTAAGATTACCTCGGCGTTGATAACCAGATGGGTTTTACGCCGTTAAACATAAATAAACAATAGGTATGTATTTCTAATTAAAAAATTTAAATTGTATTTTAAAATCACTTACAATCAATTGTTATTTATAGTTAGCATATTTTATTCTATAATTGTATTCATAATTAGTTATAATTTGTATCGTTATACATTCTTATGTATAACGCAGATCATTATGTTAAACAATGGTTCTAATTAGTTGGAACTGCAATGGAGTTAGGACGTAATTCGAGGTGTTAAAAATATTGCTAAATGAATACAACGCTTAGGCCGTTTGTGTACAAGGGACTAAACTAAAACCTACCAATACGTTTTCCCTTAAACATTACAATATATACCGAAAAGATAAGGAAACAGATGGGCCAGCTAGCGGGGGGGATCATCACGGCAATCCGAGATGAATATCATTCTGAAGAATCAGATATTCAAACATCCCCAGAAGCAAAACCCGTTAGAGTACACCATACGTTTCCCATAGCCGTTTGCAACATTTACCTCTCCCCAAGCGAACCAGTCGATGAATCAGCTTTGGTCCAGCTTATCAATAACCTTCCAGCTCCTTATATTGTAACTGGGGACTTAAATGGCGCACACGTATCTTGGGGATCATCATCAAATAATAGTAGAGGCAATGCAAAAAAGTGTCATTGATACAACCGACAGCATCTTATTAAATAATGGAAAAATTACATATATGAGTCCGCAATATGGTTCCTGTTCATCCATAGACGTCAGCTTCTGTTCTCCCTATGTTCTAAATAAAGTCGTATGGGATACTTGCCCTGACCAACATGTGACCACTTCCCCATCACGATATCATTTGCAAGTCACCAACCTCCCGCCAGCAAATATCCCAGATGGATCACCGAGAAAGCAAACTGGGACCTTTTTCAACAGAAACTTTCCTTCGATTTCCGAAACCCCCCACATGACATTGACACTTTGACCTCTGAACTAACAAAAGCAATCATAGTAGCGGCAGAAGAAAGCATACCGAAGTACCGAGGTACATCGAAAACAAATTATTGCCCCTGGTTCGACGATGAGTGCCGCCAAGCTGAAAGGGAAAGAAATAGAGCCCTGAGAAAATTTCAACGAAAATCCACCGCTACCAACCTCATTCAATACAAAAGATTAAAAGCAAAAGCAAGGAATGTAATCAAACAGAAAAGGAAAACTTCATGGTAGTCCTACCTCGAACAGATTAACATAAATACACCCATCAGAAACGTATGGAACAAAATAAATTCAATCAGAGGCATCCACAATTCAAATAAAATATCTCTTCGAATAAATGATCAATCAATATCAGACCCTAACTCTCTAGCCGAACTTTTTGTCGAATACTTCTCCAAACAATCTATCAGCTATGAAGACACATCATCTCCAGAAGTCGATTTCGCTTCAAATGTAAACGATTCATACAACGCTCCTTTTTCAATCTTTGAATTAAATGATGCAATTACCGAATTAAAACCAACCACACCAGGTCCTGATGACATCCTTAACCTCATGATTAAAAACCTCAATACCACTGGTAAAAATACGTTACTTCATTTGTATAATAAAATTTGGACTACCCAAAAATTCTCTGCAACATGACGTGAATCAATAGTTACCCCCTACCAAAGCCCGGAAAAGATAAAACCCAAATCAAGAACTTTAGACCAATTTCGCTAACTAGAAGGTTTATGCAAGTTGATGGAAAGAATGGTCAACAAACGATTGCCGTGGTATCTGGAGACTCATTCGTTACTGTCCGGATTCAGGAAGGGAAGGTCAACTATTGACCACCTAGTTACGCTGGAAGCAGAAATCCTAGACACATTCATCACCAAACAAGAAGCAGTCGGAATATTTTTTGACATCGTAAAAGCATACGATACAGTCAACAAGCAAACGGTGCTAAAACAACTGCATCACTAGGGATTAGGTGGAAACCTTCCATTTTTTTTTTAAATTGTTTGTTCAACAGGACAATCAGAACGAGAATCGGCAACACTCACTCCAATTCCAAACTCTTAGAACGAGGGCTACCACAAGGGAGTGTCATCAGTTGTGTGCTCTTTGCAATATCAATGAATACTGTGACAGAAATAATACCAAGATCAGTAAAAACCTTTTTATTTGTTGACGATCTTGCATTGTTCTTGAGATTCAGTAACAAGGAATAGATGAATAGACTAATACAAAATACCCTCGACAAACTTCTCGTTTCTCGAAACATTAACTTTAAATTCTCCCCACAGAAAACTGAATGCATTCTTTTCTCTAGGAAACGAAAACCTACGATACCGCCACAACTCTCTCTTGGAAGCAATATCCTCAATTTCAATAACGAAATTAAAATTCTCGGACTAATGATTGATGAAAAGCTGAATTGGATCTCCCACATCAGTAACCTAAGGGAAGAATGCGGTATAAGGCTGAATCTACTAAAGGTCCTTGCCGGAACATCGTGGGGAGCAGATAGGAAAAGCTTGATAATGGTCCACAGATCACTAATCCTACCTAAGTTAGATTACGATTGTGCTGCCTACTCATCCGCCAAAACAGTACATCTATTACTTCTTGACTCCGTCCATCACGCCGGATCCGTCTCGAAATTGGTGCTTTATGAACATCTCCAATAATCAGCATGTGTGCTTAATCTAATGTTCCACCGTTGATTTTCAGGAGACAACAAATCATCAGCTCCTATTTAGCCAAACTAGTAACCTAGTAACCCAGCATACCAACTGATCTTTCAACCAAAGCATACTAGACTTTATAATGCAAAACCACGTTCGACCGCACCGTTAGCAATCAGACAACGAGCACTAATTACAGAAATAAAAAACGAAGTGGATTACACCACAACCTATCCGGAAAACCCCCTTGGATAAACACACCACCGTCAATAAAGTTCCAACATCTCAAAGCTAACTCCAGATATGCTGCATCAAAAATTCTTTGCTATGGTAAATGAGGCGTCACCAGAAACCTGTATTATTTACATTGATGGCTCCAAGACGAATGACCAAGTAGGTTGTGCAGTTGTCTCTGCCCAAGAAACCAAGAGGTACAAGCTTCCGCACCTAACGTCGATATATTCCGCCGAGCTTCAAGCAATTAATTCTGCCTTATATATAGCCATTACATTAAATTACTTCCCTCGGGAAAGTTTATACTGACATTAATATTATAAAAAGTATTAAAAACTATCTGGGCATATTAAAAACTATGGATAAAAACTTTTGTATGGACCCCAGCTCATATTGGTATTAATGGGAACGAAGTAAGCGGCAGACAAAGCAGCAAAGGAGGCAGCACAAATGAACTCCCCAGCAATAAAAATATTCAAACCAACCAGATATTAAAAAGTGGCTAAGTAATAAGATTGCAAGAGACTTGGAAAGCTCATGGGAATGTACAACCCCTCAAAATAAGGTAAGAGAAATCAAGAGCACGACACGCCCATGGAAAAGTTCGGTGAGAAGTAACAGGCGAGAGGAAGTTGTAATTACGCGCTTAAGGGTAGGTCACTCAAGACTCACCCACGAACATCTGATGAGTAAAGAAGAGACACGCAAATGTGATCGGTGTGATACGCAATCAGAATTAAACACATTATCGAAGAGTGACCTAAATATTCAGCCGAATACCGCTCAAAAGATCTACCCAGGCAGCTGTCCAGCCTATTGGCAGACGATAAAAAAACTCTGGACACAATTATTGAAATCCTTAAAAAAATCAAAATTTATAATAGAATATTGAAAATGTTTCCGGAAAATGAGTTGCATTGAAAATTGATTATAGTATTATTATTATTAGTTATTTAATGTTATTATTGTTGTAACTACACTTTTGATGTATATTGTTCTGACGTAGAATTATTGGATTATTAATGTAATGTAAGGCAGGTTAAAAAAAAAAAAAATAAATAAAAAAAATAAACATATTAAAAAACGCTTAGTTAACCAAATAAACACCTTTTTTGTTTATAGTTAAAAAAATAAACACCTAAGTTAAGATAACCAAATAATAATACTATAAGCTATATAATCGGTAATGAATGCTACGGGCGTAATAATCTAGAAATTTATCGCCATAAAACCCCTAATACTACTACTACTTTAATTTAAATATGTCTGAAGTTAGTGCTGTGAATATTCCCAAAACTATAATTAATCAAGGAAATGAAGCTACCGAAGATTTCCTCACGACACAAAAATCACGACACAGATACGAATGTGAATATAATAAACTACAGGAATAAAGACAAGTTGATGATCTATTTAGAGACGATCCATTAAATAAGATGAATAATTAAAAGTATACTAATGATTAACTTTCAGTTATTTAAGTATTCATTTATTCTTCAATTTTACGACCAAAAAAAAAAAACAATTTTTCGTTTGTAGAAATAGCTGGTAAGTGTACTTTTCTTGATGAAGAAGATAATATTATCAAAAAATATAATAAGAAGAATATATTGCAACACAATGATAATTATTAATAATAATTATAAATTAATGGTGAAGAAATAATTTAAATTTTTTTCGGAATGTATTCAAATACGCTTGAAAATTTCAAGTTGAAATCGGTAAATGCTACAAATTTACCGATTGTATTCTCTTCTTTTCCTGACTAATATTTTAATTATTTTTTGCTTTAATATATTTTTTTGTTAATTATCTGACATTTTTCATAATATACTGCATTTTTATTCGTTTCAAATTAAACGTTATTTTATAATAGCAATGAGTGTGTAGTCAATAAATAAATCGGTGACCATTTTTTATGAGTACATTAATTCATAGCAAAATATATCTCAAACATAACATGAATTTTTCACGTCGAAAAACCGCGCGTATTGTTGGTGATTTTTTTTTTTTTTTTTTTTTTTTTATCATTTCAATCGTATTCGAATACATTCGGAAAAAAAATTTAAATTATTTCTTCACCATTAATTAAATTAATTTATAATTATATATATATTTATATATATATATATTTTAAAGTTGAACATTTTTGGCCGTAAAATTGATGAATAAATAAATACTTTAATAACTGGAAGTTAATTATTAATTAAAATCCAAATACAGACGGTTTCGATTATTAATGGATTCAATCGTGAACGGTGTAAAATTATATAATGTGAATATGAAAAGACTTTAGGAGATTGGAGCGGGAGCGGAGCGAGAGTGGAGCGAGAGTGGAGCGGGAGTGGAGCGAGAGTGGAGCGGGGCCGGACCTGGGCCAATATTGTGATTAACCTCTCTCTATTCCTCTTTAGAATATTTTGCCAGTGAGACCGGACCTGGAGCGGAGCGGTAGCGGAGCGCTAGTGTGAATGGGGTAGAGCGAGAGCGGACCGGGAGTGGAGCGAGACCGGAGCGGTACCGATAGTGGAATTCTCTGTCTATTTCTCTTTAGAATATTTGAGCGGACCGGAAGTGGAGCGGAAGCGGAGCCCTACCGCCCTAAGCATCCAGTAGCCAAATCTATTTTTTCCTACTTAGGAAAACCCGTGTTTTTCCCATGGACATTATGTGTCGCCTTTTCAGGTATGGGGATAAGATAAAATCTATTTATTTTAGCAAAAGACAGGTTAACCAAAATCATTGTGCACCTATTAGCACTACAATAAATAGAAATTGTGAATTCTAATAATAAAAAAAATACTCATCATCTATATAAATAAAGATGAAATTCTGTTTGTATTTACCGTTTGTCCTGAATTCTTCGAATTTCGCTCAGTGGTTCTTTCATACCAGGTGCGAACACCTTTCCATATTCAAATTGCATAACTTCAGCCAATCTCTGGCTATATTCTTTATTGTAATAAAAATCGTTATGATCTCGCTTTAAATTGTTTTCTACGAAATCAACAGTTGAGTCGAAACATGTCTCATTATTTCAAGTTAATTCTGTTACTCAAGTTAAAAGTTCAAAATTAACGTTAACCTATGTCATTCATAAACTTTAATTTTAATTTTTTGATAAGTAGCACATAGTTTGAGTTGCTCGCTTTTCATAACCTGTTTCAGGTAGAGCCTTATGATACTCTATCTCATATTATCATGTGTTATATTCTGAATTAAATTAATATGTATTATGGCAAAAGATTAATTTGGTACATTTTTGCTGACTGTCTATTGAGATTAGGTAAACCTTATTCCAATTATATTCTTTATTAGTTCATGTGTTTTTTTTATATTTAATCTCTCCCCTGCTGAAGTAATCCAGTAAGTGCTAAATGAATGGATCATTAATATTTATTTTAGTCAAATATGAGATGTACAAAATAAAAACTCTAATCTTCTAAATTCTTTACCAAACAATTTTAAATTTGGCATTAAATTCTATTTTAAATCCCGTTGGGTTTTAGATTAGCTGAAGCGTTTTTATTTTTATCAGTAAATATTGATTTGACTGTAGTAAAAAGAATAGGATATAATTAATTCAACGCATTATAGCTACTGAACCATAGCAACGCATGGCTGGGTCTGCTCGTTTTTAAATAAAAACATAGTATTGCACAGTGAAACACAACACAAAACATATGGTGCACAATATTTCTAGACCTGTCATTGGAACTAACTAACTAAACTAATGTTTGTGACTACAATGTTCGAATATATTCTACGCTGGGCCAGAACCTTCGAGGCACGTCCTCTTACGACTAAAAATAAGGATTGCAACAAGGTGGCAATCAGAGTTGGGCATATTTATATTTATAAATACGAATATGAATTTATTTTTATCTTAATTTTAATGTGAATATGAATATAAATTTATTTATATCACAATATTTGGGAATATGAATATAAATAAATTCTTATTTACAAGTGTGAATATAAATAAATTCATATTCACAAGTGTGAATACGAATTTATTCACACATACAAATATTTCTGTAAACAAAAAAAAATTCACAGGGAAAATTGTGGATATTCACAAAAAAATGTGAATATTTATATCTCAGTCGGTGAATTCGGCCGTATTTACAAATAGAGATGAGAATCTGAAAAAAAATCAGAAATTGAGATGTGAATTTCTACTAAATTCATAATTTTCCAATAAATTTATAAAACTCTTTTCGGATTTCTCCATATTTGTACACACTACAGAGTTAACCCCTTTTTATGGAAATCACATCAGATATTACCTGATATCGATTACTAGGTTTTTTTGGATGCTGATTATGAAAAAATATCGATTTTGAGATTCCACCGCCAGGTATCGATTTATTACAACTTGTGCGATATAATCAATCATGGTGTCGGCTATAGGGTTATCTGAGGTGCTGATTATGAAAATGATATCGATTTTGAGATCACGCCGTCAGGTATCGATTTATTACAACTTGCGCGATATGATCGATCTTGGTGTCGGCAATAGGGATAGCTTAGGTGCTGATTATGAAAATGATATAGATTTTTAGATTCCGCCGTCAGGTATCGATTTATTACAACTTGCGCGATATAATCGATCTTGGTGTCGGCTACAGGGATTGCTGAGGTGCTGATTATGAAAATGATATAGATTTTGAGATTCCGCAGTAAGGAATCAATTTATTACACTTGCGCGATTTAATCGATCTTGGATACGGCTATAGGGTTATCTGAGGTGCTGATTATGAAAATGATATCGATTTTGAGATTCCGCCGTCTGGTATCGATTTATTACAACTTGCGCGATATGATCGATCTTGGTGTCGGCAATAGGGATAGCAGATGTGCTGATTATGAAAATGATATAGATTTTGAGATTCCGCCGTCAGGTATCGATTTATTACAACTTGCGCGATATAATCGATCTTGGTGTCGGCTATAGGGATAGCTTAGGTGCTGATTATGAATATAATATAGATTTTGAGATTCCGCCGTCAGGTATCGATTTATTACAACTTGCGCAATATGATCGATCTTGGTGTCGGCAATAGGGATAGCAGAGGTGATGATTATGAAAATGATATAGATTTTGAGATTCCGCCGTAAGGTATCGATTTATTACAACTTGCGCGATATAATCGATCTTGGTGTCGGCTATAGGGATAGCTTAGGTGCTGATTATGAAAATGATGTAGATTTTGAGGTTCCGCCGTCAGGTATAGATTTATTACAACTTGCGCGATATAATCGATCTTGGTGTCGGCTATAGAGATAGCTGAGGTGCTGATTATGAAAATGATATAGATTTTGAGATTCCACAGTTAGGTATCAATTTATTACAACTTGCGCGATTTAATCGATCTTGGTGACGGCTATAGGGTTATCTGAGGTGCTGATTATAAAAATGATATCGATTTTGAGATTCTGCCGTCTGGTATCGATTTATTACAACTTGCGCGATATAATCGATCTTGGTGTCGGCTATAGAGATAGCTTAGGTGCTGATTATGAAAATGCTATACATTTTGAGATTCCGCCGTCAGGTATCGATTTATTACAACTTGCGCGATATAATCGATCTTGGAGTCGGCAATAGGGATAGCAGAGGTGCCGATTATGAAAATGATATCGATTTTGAGATTCCGCCGTCAGGTATCGATTTATTACAACTTGCGCGATATAATCGATCTTGGTGTCGGCTATAGGGATAGCTGAGGTGCTGATTATGAAAATGATATAGATTTTGAGATTCCGCAGTTAGGTATCGATTTATTACAACTTGCGCGATATAATCGATCTTGGTGTCGGCTATAGGGTTATCTGTGGGTCCAATAATGATAATAATAATAATAATGATTACATTTGACATATATCGACATATATATCAGAGTATAATTAAATTCGTATTCGTATTTTAAATAAAAAACATACCTATAAACCTATAGTTAACGCTATGGCCGATACTAAGATAGATTATAACGCGCAAGTTATAATAAATCGATACCTGACGGCGGAATCTCAAAATCTATATCATTTTTATAATCAGCACCTCAGGTAACCCTATAGCCGACAACAAGATCGATTACATCGCGTAGGTTGTAATAAATCGATACCTGACGGCGGAATCTCAAATCTATATCATTTTCATAATTAGCACCTCAGATAACCCTATAGCCGACACCAAGATCGATTATATCGCACAAGTTGTAATAAATCGATACCTGACGGCGGAATCTCAAAATCGATATCATTTTCATAATTAGCACCTCAGATAACGCTATGGCCGATACTAAGATAGATTATATCGCGCAAGTTATAATAAATCGATACCTGACGGCGGAATCTCAAAATCGATATCATTTTTATAATCAGCACCTCAGGTAACCCTATAGCCGACACCAAGATCGATTACATCGCGTAGGTTGTAATAAATCGATACCTGACGGCGGAATCTCAAATCGATATCATTTTCATAATTAGCACCTCAGATAACCCTATAGCCGACACCAAGATCGATTATATCGCACAAGTTGTAATAAATCGATACCTGACGGCGGAATCTCAAAATCGATATCATTTTCATAATTAGCACCTCAGATAACCCTATAGCCGACACCAAGATCGATTACATCGCGTAAGTTGTAATAAATCGATACGTGACGGCGGAATCTCAAAATCGATATCATTTTCATAATCAGCACCTCAGGTAACCCTATAGCCGACACCAAGATCGATTACATCGCGTAAGTTGTAATAAATCGATACCTGTCGGCGGAATCTCAAAATCTATATCATTTTTATAATCAGCACCTCAGGTAACCCTATAGCCGTATCCAAGATCGATTACACCGCGTAAGTTGTAATAAATCGATACCTGACGGCGGAATCTCAAAATCGATATCATTTTCAAAATCAGCACCTCAGATAACCCTATAGCCGACACCAAGATTGATTACATCGCGTAAATTGTAATAAATCGATACCTGACGGCGGATTCTCAAAATCTATATCATTTTTATAATCAGCACCTCAGGTAACCCTATAGCCGACACCAAGATCGATTACATCACGTAAGTTGTAATAAATCGATACCTGACGGCGGAATCTCAAAATCGATATCATTTTCAAAATCAGCACCTCAGGTAACCCTATAGCCGACACCAAGATTGATTATATCGCGCAAGTTGTAATAAATCGATACCTGGCGGTGGAATCTCAAAATCGATATTTTTTTCATAATCAGCATCCTAAAAAAAACTAGTAATCGATATCAGGTAATATCTGATGTGATTTCCATAAAAAGGGTTAACTCTAGAGTGTGTACAAATATGGAGAAATCCGAAAAGAATTTTATAAATTTATTGGGAAATTATGAATTTAGTAGAAATTCACATCTCAATTTCTGAATTTTTTCCATATTCACATCTCTATTTGTAAATACGGCCGAATTCACAGTTGAGATATAAATATTCACATTTTTTTGTGAATATTCACAATTTTCCCTGTGAATTTTATTTTGTTTACAGAAAAAATTGTATATATGAATAAATTCGTATTCACACCTGTGAATATGAATTTATTTATATTCACACTTGTAAATACGAATTTATTTATATTCATATTTACAAATATTGTGATATAAATAAATTTATATTCACATTCACATTAAAATTAAGATAAAAATAAGTTCATATTCGTATTTATAAATATAAATATGCCCAACTCTGGTGGCAATACTGGGAGTGGAAACCCATGGGTTACATACCTTCCAGATGAGTGACGCGGAACTTGACGAAAATGATGTGGTCTAGTGTAAATTCGTTTGCAAAGTTTTTTTCTTCTGTTTTGTGGGTTGTTGTTTTTTTACTTTCACTTACCTATATATGAAATATATAGTAAGTGGAAGTATTGCGATCGTGAAAATTTTCGACTTCCGGTTTTCAACGGATATACACGTTTTGGGGTCCCCTGAGTCCAAATGACCAAGTCCCGCGAAATGGTCTGTGTGTTTGTGTGTGTGTGTGTGTGTGTGTGTGTGTGTGTGTGTGTGTGTGTGTGTGAACAGACAAGCTCAAAAACTATAAACCGTGCGAACCTGAAATTGGGTATTTAGTGCAGGTATATGCCCGCGATGTGACAGCCAAAATTTCATCAAAATTTCTTAAAGGGAGGGAGTACTTTATTTAATAACTTTTTACGTTTTTTTCGATTTTCTCAAAAACGGCTCTAACGATTTTGATCAAACTGAGTATTTGACGTATTAATATGCCCGAGATATGACTAAAATTTTTATCAAAATTGATTAACCGGAGAGGGGGACTTTACTAAATAAATTTTGTAGCATTTTCAGGTGTTTTTTTTTTATTATTCAAAAACGGCTTTAATGATTTTAATCAAACTGGGTATTTGATGTATGTATATGCCAAAGATGTGATAGTCAATATTTCATCAAAATTGATCAACCAGAAGGGGGACTTTACTTAATAAATTTTGTATCATTTTCGCGTGTTTTTTTTATTTATTCAAAAACGGCTTTAACGATTTTGATCCAACTGGCTATTTGAAGTATGTATATGCCAAAGATGTGATAGCCAGCATTTCATCAAAATTGGTCAAACGGAGGGGGCACTTTATTTCATAACTTTTTTTACAATTTTTAACTTTTTTTTCGATTATCTCAAAAACGGCTTTAACGATTTTCATCAAATTCGTCATGTTTAATGAAAATTGGATCTTCTTTAATATCAGGTAAGCTTTGTCGTTATTAAAATGTTCTGAGGGGGCTTAAATGGGAAAGGGGCCTTTTTTGTTTCCCTGTAAAGTCCCCTTTTTTTTGTTTATATGGTAAAATTAACTGTCTCTCATTACGCCTAAAGAAGAAATGGCTAAATATGAGATATGATAAAAACCAAATAAACATATAAAGGTGAAAAAAGAAAAATATTCAGTCAACTCATAAAACACGCTGAGCCCACGCATGCGTAGTACGCCTTTAATGACAGATCATTGTTCATAATTAAATCCTTTCTGTTCATTTAATGGAAATTATTGGTTTCATGGTAACTAAATGAAATATTGAACAAGTACATAGAGAATTATAAAATCAGTCGACTTGGAGTATTATGCTTGCATTGCCGAATTATCTCAAGTAAAAACTTTTATTTAATAATAAAAGAAATTAGTGTTTGTTATAGAGCAAATTAAAACAAAAACAAGAAATGAATGTAGAAAAATGTGTAACTGAGTGAGAAGTGGCATTAATACAACGCATTAATTTCTAATCTAAGTTGGTAAGTGAAAGTTGTGTTTTGCGCGCACGCACCAGATTTTCTTAGTTTATTGTGTTAAAAATGTTATGTCCATTTCATTTACATTTCTTTTTTGTTTACTTTCATTTTTTCCTCATGCATATAGTTTCCTACCTTTTATGTATTTAATTTGTATATTTTTGAGTATATATTTCAAAATAATTAAACACAAGATTTGCACAAGAGATACTGCTTAGTGGACACAGCCCTACTCAACTCTGCCTGGAGGCCTTAAAAAAATATTTGGCTAGAAAACTGTGATATGTTTCTTACAAAAAAAATCTATTTAACCGGTCCCTTGAAGAGATCCTGTATATAGCGGACATAATTAATTTGACATAGCCTCATTTTAAAACGATTTTTAAAAAATTTAAACCAAATTGATGATTTTATAAGATTTTCAAGGTAAAATAAAAAATCATTTACGCACATCTATCTACAGCCCGTGCACAAATGTAACTGCGTATATAAACATTCTCGACAAGTTTTAACTCATCAAAGCTATATAAATTGAAGAATGTGCACAACAAAAAATGACTCACTGGTGGGCATGCGGTCAACGAGAGTAAATTTACATGTTGGGACCGGGTGACCACTCGTGGGCACTTTAATTGAAAGAAATCTAGGGGTTAAATAATCTCTACTTAAAAAAATATTTAAATAATAATATACGTAATTAACAATAAAAAAAAAATGCCGGTCCATGTGTGAGAAATACGATTTTGCAATGCGGTCTTCAACGTGTTAAACAATTTGTCAGTGGAATTAAATGGCAAGCTGACAAATTTAAAAATAAAATAATAAATAAATAAAATAATTAATAATAAAATTTAAAAGCCAATCGGCTAAGATAAAGGAAAGATATACCACTTTTTCGGCTGAAGTGAATGACAAATTTACCAGCCAGTCAGCTGAGATAAATTAAAAACTGGTAAGCCTGTTGACCAACCTCTCTGGTTAGATAAATTATAAATTGACCAGCCAATCGACTGAAATAAAGTTGACGAGCCAATGTGCTGGACTTAACCAGAAGATAGTAAGCCTGAAGTCAAGCTTGTCGGCTGAGATAAATGAAAAGCTGACCAATTTGTCCGGTGAAGGAAGGCTGGCTCAACGAGAAGCGAGGGCTGCCGTGTTTGAAGACGAGGTTTAATGTCTAAGAAGGATGCTAGAAAAAGGGGTCCAGGCGATCAAAAGAAACAAACTTTCCCAGCAGCCATTACCAGATGAACCAATAGTCACAGGAAGCCAAGCAAGGATAAAGCCACCAACTTTTGACAGTGTCGTCCAAGTCGAATTAGCAGCAGAGACTATCTAGGAGTTCGAGGCGGACATTGCGTGGATGGTAAGACTGGCTTATCTAACATCCTCAGAAAGTTTGTTGGATTGTTTAGCGGTCCAAGCTTTTGTCGATGGCCAGCAAAGCTTGGAACTTCAGAGGGGGGAGCCTCGCTTGACCTAAATTGCTAGTGGATGCCCTATCCATAGCATTGGAGTTTGAGGCGGCTACCGAGGCTTCTCGTAGTCAAGCAAGCGTCCAGACCAAGAATAACACCGACAGCGACACGTTGAACCACAGAGACACGAAGTGTGTGATCTCAGGGGTCGAACCACAGAGACTTGAAGGGTGTGATCTCAGGGGGGGCTTTGGACTCGCGGAAAAAGAGACCACAAAGAGAAACTCCGGTGTAGGAACTGCGGGTAGTTCTGCGGGTAGTTGCGGGTGGCAATACCTAACGACCTAGAAAACTGGTTTTAAAGGCCCCAGGGTCCCAGAAAAGGAAATACGGTGCTGGAGCTGTGGGGAGCTCAGGAAACATCAGGAGTTCCTGACACAGGAAAAGTAAGACGCTTCGTCTCGTGAAGGTTAAAAGCGTCTCGGGATAGACATCAAGATTCTTTCCCAATGATGATAACCTCCTGGGACACAGAGACGACAGCTCATATATAGATGGCACCGTCAATGGCAGGAGGTATACGATGCTAATTGACACTGGAGCTACGTCCTATAAAACGTCGTCACTTCGAGTGTGACTGGCAAGAATGGGCTGAGGCCCTCCAGATGGCGACTGAGAACTGCAACAGGATGTCCTTATGATAGGCGTTTTTCTCAATTTCTTTGAGACCTCGATTTCCCGACCCTCCAGCAAATAAGTGTTCGGTAGGAGGGTGGTGTGTTGAAGCTTTTAATTTAGCAATATATTTGAGTGATAAGAAATCTCTTCTTAAAGAGGTTTTTATATATTACAATTAAGAATTTTTATTTATTCAAGTATTAATTTGTTCCAAATGTTTTGGGTTCTTTTTTTTTTTTTTTTTTTTTTTTTTAACTCCAACCAAAGATTTGATGGTTTCTACACACGTGAGCAGGTGATCCCCATGCCGAGGGCTACCCTCTTCAGACTCTGTGCTCCCGCAAGCAACACAAATGTTTGCTCAACGAGTTTTATGAGTTGACTGAATATTCTTCTTGTTTTCTCCTCTATATGTTTTCTTTATTTTTATGATATCTCATATTTAGCCATTTATTATTTTTAGGCGTAACGAGAGACAGTTAATTTCTCAATATAAACTAAAACAAAGATACTTTATAGGAAAACAAAAAAGGCCCCTTCCCCATTTAAGGCCCCCTCAGAAAAATTTAATACTGATAAAACTTACCTGATATTATTGAACACCTAATTTTCATAAAACATGACTAATTTGATCAAAATCATTAAAGCCGTTTTTGAGATAATAGAAAAAAAGGTAAAAATTGGAAAAAAGTTATGAAATAAAGTGCCCCCTCCATTAGACCAATTTTGATGAAATGTTGGCTGTCCCATCTTTGGCATAATCATACGCCAAATACCCAGTTTGATCAAAATCTTTAAAGCTGTTTTTGAGTAAATAGAAAAAACACGTGAAATTGGTACAAAATTTATTAAGTAAAGTCCCCCCTCCGGTTGATCAATTTTGAAGAAATTTTTACAGTCATATCTCGGGCATATAAATAGATTAAATAATTAGTTTAATCAAAATCGTTAGAGCCGTTTTTGAGAAAATCGAAAAAAACGTAAAAAGTTATTAAATAAAGTACCCCCACCCTTTGACCAATTTTGATGAAATTTTCGCTGTCACATCGCGGGCATATACATACACTAAATACCCAATTTCAGGTTCGCACGGTTAATAGTTTTTGAGCTAGTCTGTTCACACACACACACACACACACACACACACACACACACACACACACACACACACACACACACACAGACACACACACACACACACACAGACCATTTTGCGGGACTTGGTTACTTCGACTCAGGGGACCCCAAAACGTGTATTTCCGTCGAAAACCGGAAGTCGAAATTTTTCACGATCGCAATACTTCCACTTACTATATATTTCATATATAGGTAAGTGAAAGTAAAAAGAGATAAAAATTATTAAATAGAAACATATTTTCACAACACAAAGATTTTACTTCTTCGTTCAAGTCGTAATCAGATTTTTACTTTCACTTACCTATATATGAAATATATAGTAAGTGGAAGTATTGCGATCGTGAAAAATTTCGACTTCCGGTTTTCAACGGAAATACACGTTTTGGGGTCCCCTGAGTCCAATTAACCAAGTCCCGCGAAATGGTCTGTGTGTGTGTCCGTGTGTGTGTCTGTGTGTGTGTGAACAGACAAGCTCAAAAACTATAAACCGTGCGAACCTGAAATTGGGTATTTAGTGCAGGTATATGCCCGCGATGTGACAGCAAAAATTTCTTAAAGGGAGGGAGTACTTTATTTAATAACTTTTTACGTTTTTTTCGATTTTCTCAAAAACGGCTCTAACGATTTTGATCAAACTGAGTATTTGACGTATTAATATGCCCGAGATATGACTAAAATTTTTATCAAAATTGATTAACCGGAGGGGGGGACTTTACTAAATAAATTTTGTAGCATTTTCAGGTGTTTTTTTTTTATTATTCAAAAACGGCTTTAATGATTTTAATCAAACTGGGTATTTGATGTATGTATATGCCAAAGATGTGATAGTCAATATTTCATCAAAATTGATCAACCAGAAGGGGGACTTTACTTAATAAATTTTGTATCATTTTCGCGTGTTTTTTTTATTTATTCAAAAACGGCTTTAACGATTTTGATCCAACTGGCTATTTGAAGTATGTATATGCCAAAGATGTGATAGCCAGCATTTCATCAAAATTGGTCAAACGGAGGGGGCACTTTATTTCATAACTTTTTTTACAATTTTTAACTTTTTTTTCGATTATCTCAAAAACGGCTTTAACGATTTTCATCAAATTCGTCATGTTTAATGAAAATTGGATCTTCTTTAATATCAGGTAAGCTTTATCATTATTAAAATGTTCTGAGGGCGCTTTCTTGGGGGGGGGGTCCATTTTTGTTTGTTTATTTCCTATAAAGTACCTTTGTTTTTGTTTATATGGAGAAATTAACTGTCTCTCGTTACGCCTAAAAATAAAGAAAACATAAAGAGGAGAAAAAAAATAAAAATATTCAGTCAACTCATAAAACTCGTTGAGCCCAGGCATGCGGACAGACCATTGTTCATGATTAAAGCCGTTCTGTTCATTTGAGAAGTGGCAATTAACAAAACGCATTAATTTCTAATCTAAGTAAGTTGGTAAGTGAAAGTTGTGTGTTGCGCGCACGCACCAGATTTTTTTGGTTGAGTTCGAACACTGCTTAAGTAAGGATCAGATGTCGCCAACAGCATGTGCATAACGTCTTCATTAGTTGGAATACGTGAACATTTCCTGGAGTGTTTTTGTCTGAATACACGACAGTCCTTATTACGTGCCTCCTGCGCTTCTTTTGTCAGTATTCCAATGGGAAACAAAGCAGCTGTCTAATAATCTTAATAATAATATAAAGTAATAATCTTTTCACCATGTATTCAAACTTTATGATCAGTATTCCGCATGTAATACCATCCATACAGTTGTATGTAAAGCTCTGCAGTCCTCCAACAATACCTTCCAAACTTCTCAGGGTCGATATGAACACCAGAATTTATTGCTTGCAGAATGACTGAAAACCGATTTATCAGCTCTTTGTTTACCCCAGTAATATCAGAAGTTAGTTTTGGGTTAGCAAAAAATCTTCGCGAGGTATTTCCGTCATTAGTTGTACCGATTCCCTGTTGGACCGATTGGATGTAGTTATCCAATTTTAAACCAATTGTTCGAAAAAAATTCATCTTGAATCTTCTTGTTTGTTTCTTCTTTTTGTTTTTTCGTGTCAGCATTTGTTATCCATTTTTACTTTCACTTACCTATATATGAAATATATAGTAAGTGGAAGTATTGCGATCGTGAAAAATTTCGACTTCCGGATTTCAACGGAAATACACGTTTTGGGGTCCCCTGATTCGAAATGACCAAGTCCCGCGAAATGGTCTGTGTGTGTGTGTGTCTGTGTGTCTGTGTGTGTGTGTGTGAACAGACTAGCTCAAAAACTATAAACCGTGCGATCCTGAAATTGGGTATTTAGTGTAGGTATATGCCCGCGATGTGACGGCATAAATTTCATCAAAATTACTTAAAGGGAGGGGGTACTTTACTTAATAACTTTTTAGGTTTTTTTCGATTTTCTCAAAAACGGCTCTAACGATTTTGATTAAACTGAGTATTTGATGTATTAATATGTCCGAGATATGACTGTAAAAATTTCATGAAAATTGATTAACCGGAGGGGGGACTTTACTTAATAAATTTTGTAATATTTTCACGTGTTTTTTTTATTTACTCTTACTCGGCTTTAACGATTTTGATCAAACTGGGTATTTGATGTATGTATATGTCCGAGATATGACTGTTAAAATTTCATCAAAATTGAGTAACCGGAGAGAGGACTTTACTTAATAAATTTTGTATCATTTTCACGTGCTTTTTTTATTTACTCAAAAACGGCTCTAACGATTTTGATTAAACTTAGTATTTGATCTATTTATATGCCCGAGATATGTCTGTAAAGATTTCATCAAAATTGATCAACCGCAGGGGGCACTTTACTTAATAAATTTTGTATCATTTTACGTGCTTTTTTTATTTACTCAAAAACGGCTTTCACGATTGTGACCAAACTGGGTATTTGATGTATGTATATGCCAAATATGTGATAGCCAACATTTCATCAAAATTGATCAACCGAAGGGGGGACTTTACTTAATAAATTTTGTATCATTTTCACGGGTTTTTTTATTTACTCAAAAACGGCTTTAACGATTAATAAAAATATGATATGAATGTAGAAAAATGTGTCACTTTGAATGAAATGATATTTAACAAAACACGTCAATTTCTTATCTAAGTAAGTTGGTAAGTGAAAGTTGTGTGTTGCGCGCACGCACCAGATTTTTAAATGAACTGTTTCTTGTAATTATCAAGTGGGAAAATTAAACAAATATTTAAGCAGTAAAAATTGAGTGCAGGAAAAGTATAAGCTATATTTCCAACAATTACAAAGCAGGTGTTACAACAACAATGGTCACAATCCAATTAATTTTATAATAAACAAAAAATGTGACTATATTTATCTATTTCCCTATTAATTTCATATTGTCTTAAAACATTTCTGAACATCCTCCCACCTTGAGGAGTTTTTAACTACTCAATAGTAAAATAAAGAAATATTACGAACAGCACATTGTCCTAAATTTCCATTTTTCCTTTTTTCTAAACAAATATTTTCTATCTGTGTTCAAAGGAACCGTAAAGGTATCCGAACACCCCTTCCGCATCGTGTTCTCAACAAAGGGCCACTTTCTTCCTCCAAATCTTCTTCTTCTATGTTTGGGACTCGTTCTTCTGAGGAACCGTCATCTTCGCCAATATCTGGAATTATTTTAGGTTCATCGCTAAATACCTCTAGAGGAAAGAGACGTTGAATGGGTCGATTAATTCTGCCATTAGCCGTCTTCACCGTAACCAATCTGCACTTCCCATCTTTTCCAGGAATAAGTCGTTCTACCACACCTAACGGCCAATCGATTCTTTTCAAATTATCATATCCAATTAAAACCACTTCTCCAACAGCTGGCTCTCTAGTTTTTTTATTCTTTTTAGAAGATTGCAGGAGACACCCCAGATATTCCGCTCTGAATCGTTGGCGTAGTTCTTCTTTTAGTTTGTTTCGATATCTTAGTCTTCTGCTAAATTTTGATGACTCTATTTGATCCATGTCTGGAACTCCACTCTCTTCAATATCTTGTAAAAACATTTTAGGTGAGATAGGGATAGGATCCATTGCAACATCGGATACATAAGTGATAGGTCTTGAATTCACAACACTTTCACATTCACAGACTACTGTATATAACTCTTCAGCAGTCAAACATGCTTTTCCCAATACCTTCCTCAATAGAACTTTAACCAGGCCGATTAAACGTTCCCAAAATCCTCCCCACCATGGAGCACCAGGTGGGTTAAAACGCCATTCTATTTTTCTAATAGAACTCCAATTAGTAATCTGTTTCCAGTCAATCTTCTTTAACAGTGCATCCATACCTCGAAAATTGTTTCCGTTGTCACTGTATATGATGGTTGGTCTTCCACGGCGTGCAATAAATCTCCTAAAACACATCATAAATTGTTCAGTTGATAACGACGAAACTAATTCTAGATGTAACGCTCGATAAACTGCACATGTAAATAAACAAATCCAAACTTTCTCCCCGTTCCTAAGGTATAAGGGACCAGCATAATCCGTACCAGTCACTTCAAAAACTCTTGCATCTCGTACCCTGTTTTCGGGCAAAGGTGTGGAATCCTCTTCAAAATTTTGAGAGTCAAAACGTTGGCAGATGACACAGCTTTTCAACACTCTTCTGATTGTTTGTCTTCCACGTAATATCCAATATCTTTCTCTCAAGTGATTCAATAGCCCAAGCCCCCTGAGATGACAGTTACGATTATGTTCTTCTAAAATCAGTTTTTCAATTAAATGATGATTGCCAGGGAGGATAATAGGTGCTCGAAAATCTTCTGCATCTCTTCTTGCCCACAGTTTGGTTGTTAATCTCTTTAAGCCAAGGGAGTCTTCAAAGGTCTTCAATTTAGAAAGCCGCTTCATTCCTTCACCGGAAAATGATTCTTTTTGCACTAGTCGTAGTAATCTGGTCTCAGCTTCTCCCAACTCCTTCGTTGTTAAAAGGTTGCTCTCTTCACCTAGTCTTCTGCTTTTGTTAGCAAAGCGCAACATCCACGCAACAACCTTTACTATCTGTGAATAGGTGCTGTATCTTTTACATAGTTCTTTAGTCCATAAATTGTCACTAATAGCACAATTTGCTTTAAGTAGAGTCACCTTCTTGCGTTCTCCTGATATTTCAACCTCATCTGGTGTAACAATATCTTGAGGCCATTTATCATCAGGTAGTTTTAGCCAAGGTGGCCCCTCCCACCATTTGGATAGGGCCAATTCTCGTGGACTGCATCCTCGGCTCAGTAAATCTGCAGGGTTCAATTTACCAGGAACATGATGCCATTCTTCTTCCTTACTCAATCTCCTGATTTCCTGAACTCGATTCCAAACAAACACTCCCCATGGTTCTTTTCGTTTAATCCAGGCAAGAACTGTAGATGAATCGCTCCAGTAAAAACAAGGAATTTCTCCAAGTTCAGTTCTAATATTATGAGCCAATCTAGCACCGATCAAAGCAGCAAGTAGCTCTAGTCTTGGTATTGTGCAGCTGCTAGCTGGTGCAACACGTACTTTTGCTTCGACCAAACTTACAACCACTTTCTGTAAACTTTCACAGCGTAAAAAACAAGTTGCAGCATATGCTGTCTGACTGGCATCACAGAAGGTATGGAAAGTGATGGAAGCATCTATTGCAGGGGTTCTTATAGCCCATCGAGGAATTTCAATATTTTTCAAGAATTGAACTTCATTTAACCATTTTGAAAATTCTTCCCAAATTTCTTCACTTACTTCATCATCCCAGCCGCTTCCAGTTGACCAAGTCTTCTGAATTAATAGTTTTGGTATAATTGTGGATGGCGAAATGATTCCGAGTGGGTCAAATATTTTTTGAATAACTGACAAAAGTGTTCTTCTTGTCATACTTTTAGTAGGTCGCAGATCAGGAACCTTTACTCTAATAGTGTCATTTTTTCTATCCCATATAATTCCTAATACTGGAGTGTTCGTGGAATCAGAGAGATTGGGATCATTCCACTCCCACCCTCTAAGCTCAAATTTAGCCATTGAAAAAATGGCTATACTTTCTTCAATAAAAAGGTTAAGTTCATTTTCGTTAGCAACGCTAGTAACACAATTGTCAACATAGAAACATTTCTTCAATCGTGTTATGGTTGCTTCAGTATAGTTAAGAATACCTTTACTACTTAGTTCTTCGGTTCTATTCAGTAGATGTTCAAAAACAGCTCCTAACAAAAACGGGCTGCAGGTGATACCAAAAACCACACGAGCATGTTGAAAAGTTTTCAGATTGTTATGTTTGTCTCTCCATAAAAATTTCAAAAATGGTCTATCATCTGGATGAATTCCTATTTGAAGAAATGCCTTTTTAACATCCGATATAACTGCTAAGCGTTCCATACGAAATCGGAGTAAAAGTCTTGGTATCAGTTCAATGAGGTTAGGGCCTTTTTCTAAGCAGTGGTTCAATGAAGTATGGCCTATTTCTTTAGCAGAGGCATCAAAAACTGGCCTAATTCGGGTTGTGCTTTCTTCTTTTATTACAGGTCTGTGGGGCAAGAAATGACTACCCTGGTCGTCAATAGAAGTCTCCTCTATTATACCAGAAGACAACCACTCTGCAAAAATGTTTTCATAATCACCGGTTAATTTAGCACTGTTTAACTTCTTGAGAACAGAGTCTAATCTTTTCCTGGCAATCTGAAAATTATTTGGTAAAGGTGGGTGGTCTTTCAACCATGGTAGTCTTACCTCGTACCGACCATCCTCTTTAATTCTCACCGTTTCTTCAAAATGACGTACTGCATCATGTGTTTGCTCTTCTCTTGTTTTTACAGTAACAGGGTCTTCTATTCCTATGAGATCTAATCGCCAAAGGTCCGAAGCAGAAACGTCTAGAGAGGTAATACTAACATTTTCTGAAATACAGCTATTTCCTTCTATAGTCTTTCCCATCAAGGTCCATCCAAGATATGTTTCCACTGCAACTAGGCCACATTTTAGGATTTTTCTATTACCTGTCAACAGCTTCCCCGAAATATCTGCACCAACTAAAATATCAATCTCACCATAATCTCTGTCTGTTAGAGTGATCTTAAGATCTTTTAATTCTTTCACCCAGGGTCCAGAACTGTCAATTACAGGTAATTTTTGACAAATCACATCCTTGTCAAGGGCTTCAAAATTACAAGCATAATCATTAGTAATGCTTGAAACTCTTACCTGGTAAATTTTATGATCTTCAGGATTCGATCTCGTGCCACCAAACAATCCATGCACAATTGTTTGAGAACCAATTGGTTTGTATCCCAGAAGAGAAGCCATTCTCTTACTAATATATGATTTTTGAGACCCATCATCAAAGAACAAACGACAAGGGTATTCCTCTACATTATTTCTCAGCATTACCTTCAATGTTTTTAAATACACCTCATTGCTAAATGTATTAGTCAAACTTTGTTCAGTCTTTGGGCCAGATATATGTGTGCTACCTGGGTTAAGTGCACCTCGTTTAGAGCACAACAACGTTACATGTTTACCTTTGCAAATGAAACATCTAACCACAGCCTTACATTTTTTCTTCATATGACCTTTCTTGAGACAAAGAAAGCAACAGCCTTTGTTCCTCAAAACAACTCTTATGGTATCTAAATCCATATCTTGTGCCTTGAAACAATTAAGAGAATCATGGCCCTTTTCACAAAAAATACAATTTTCATTAATCGACTTATTGACATTTAACAACTCCGATGATGTGGGTATCATGTTTACCTTCACGGGTTTCCTTGTCTCTCTTGCAGTGTTCTTCTTTTCTTCATTGTCCATAAAAACAGATTTGGTGAGCATGATTCTCTCCTCACTCTCTACTTCTCCTCGTAAAAATTTTAAGAGGTCATCCAAACCCTTTTCAATATCAATTTTATTTGTTATTCTATGCCTCTCCCACAGCCTAAGAGTTGATTCTGGAAGAGCTGACTCAACTAAAGGTATGAGCATACATGAACACTTATCAGTTGTTACACCTAGAGTGTCCAGCGATCTCAGTTGGCATTCTAATTTATCATACAGAGAAGTTAAGGTCATACCTCCTTTTTTTGTTGCCTGATTTAGTACCAAACCCAATAAATCTCTGACATACAGCTGAATCAGTAATCCTTCACGCCCAAATCTATTTTTCAGCTGTTCAATTACCTTTGGGTAATTTTTAGAAGATGGAGGGAAGCTTTCTACAAGCTCTCTAGCAGGAGATTTTTCCACAGTGGCCTGAAATAGGTACTGGAACTTCTCTTCATTATCTAATTCTTCACTGTCGTGAACCTTTTTAAAACTAGCCCAAAAACTTATCCACTCGCGTAGACTTCCATCGTACTTTTTCAATTCAAGTTTTGGTAGTCTGTAATTTTTCTTACATGCAATTCCAGGTTCAAATGTGGAGCTTGAGGTATGCTTATATTTTTCGGTAACCATCCTTTCTTTAATTGAGACAGCCGAAAACCATTTGTCCCTGTAACTTTCAATTTCTTCAAATTCTTTTTCAATTATACTCTCATCTTCTACATGGACAAATAAAAGTTCTTTTACTTGATTGTCAAGACTAAAAAGTCTCTCTGCTTTGTCCGATAATTTCTTAAATGTTGTTGAAATATCATTGGTGTTGGGGGTTTCTTCACTACACAATCGGGTGAATTCATTGTACCCCATTGAGAAAATTCTTCGGATCTGAGTCCTCTCCCTTCTTAAATTTTCTAATGCACTCATCATGAATATACTACTTATCAATCAATTCCCCACAAGGGATGCCACTATTTCTTGTAATTATCAAGTGGGAAAATTAAACAAACTGTTGTACGCAATGCACTCTATAAATTAAATTCGAGCATAAAAAGGTGACATTCCCAGATTAAAAAGATGGACATTTTCAGGTTTAGATCTAATAGTGTCTAAGTTGTTCATCTCGAACGGTTTCGCTTGGCAAATGCCACAAACTGCCATTGATGATGTTTGAGATACTGTTTGAGCAATTTTTCCATCAATCATGGTAAATATAAGTTTATGATCTACCATAAATGTTTTTCCTCTTAAATGGATCACAGTTTCGGTAAGATTTTGTATTTCCGTTTCCATTCGTGAAATTTCATTTCTCGTCACTTCAGCTGTCTCCTTCAAGAATTGGAATCTAACAGGTCTGCAGTATCTCGTTGAAGATGTTTTGGTGTTCTTCCAATGCACTTGTGACATGTTTCCTTTTTCATATAGATGAAGAGGAACTAACGATGTCAAAAATATATTCGCGTCCGAAATATCATCTTCCTCAAACGTTTGCTTATATTCACTATGCCTCAATGATCAGTCACATCCCCATTTAGAACACAATGTTAATTCTGGAGTCATTGATAACAATTGTTCTTCACTTTTTGTTTAAAAAATTCTCGTAGTGGTGTGATCGAACAATTTCTGTAGATTCACACTTGCCCCACTTGGATTTATTGAATTGGATTTATTTTGAGGCATCGAGTCATTCAATAGTTTATATTTTAGACCTATTTTCTAGTTACAGACTTTTGCTACATCGGCCTGCATCTTGAGATGTTCAGTCCAGCCAGCGCACAGTGTCGCGAATATACGGGTTAAGAATTCAAAAATCCTATCTTTTTCTTCACAAGGTTTATTATATTTTTAGGCTACTAAACAACAAAAATATGACAGAAAAAATAATTTATTAAGATATAATATTGCATAAAATGAATATAGAGAATTATACGATATTTACAAATTAATACGAATACAATATATACAAAATAATACGTTATTTACAAACTTACCTAATAAAAAAACTTATTCCTCTTCAGAATCACTAGATTGTAATCTAATACTATCATTTTATCTTAAAATTAAGTATGTTGAAACATTTTCGTCAATTTTGGAATATTTTTCGGAGCTAACCTTTCTTAAAGTTGACAAATATGGTTCCGATGAAAAGAGAAGTATTTTTATAAGATCCATATTTGTATCGATACGAGAATTTTCCTTGTATTGTGTTCTCTGAGGTACCTTATATCCTTGTGTCGGCCCCCCAATGCTTCTTCTGATAATGGCCCAATTGGAGTATTGAAAAAAGAAATAATTTCGGGTCCATGTAAAAGCAATTTATGTAAAGGTACAGGCATATAATACCTCAAATAATGCCTCAGATATAAATTTTTAGCTTCACTAATCAATTCTTTCGGTATATTAATTACTAATTATACGGTAATAAAATTACTAATCAATTTCGGTATATTAATTGATTTACCACTAAAACTACTTTCAAAATGGTGCCCAAATTAATTATTAATTTTATGTCAAGGCCGGCAATTTCACTGCTTAATTTTGGATTTCCGAAATATCTTCGGGCGGTATTACCGTCGTTAGTAGATCCGAAAGAAGATTTTGGTAGATCTACTAATAAATCCATTTTCTCTTTAAATGCAGGTTGTATTTTCCTTATATTTTTCTGTAAACATTTTTCGCATCTTCTCTTCTGACTTGCCATGTTTGTAGCGGAAGTTTATAAGCAATGTGGATTAAGCATTCAAATGTTCGTATCCAACAGTGTAGAGTCGACAACACATATCGCACATCCAGAATGAAAGGGGCTCAACTCAAAAATTGCCACTTTTGAGTTAGTAGTATTATACGATTCACGGGAACGTTTTTTATATTTGTAGCTTACAGGTATTTTTCTAGTGTGAGCGTTGGCCGCTATAGTGCACCATGTGTCTGTTGTACTGCTCTAGTTGGTAGGGGGTTGCTTGGGATGGAAGAGGCACATCTCAAAAACTCCTGTGTGCATCTAGACATTGAGGTGAGAATAGAGTTGGTGTTTATGGTATTATTAATTCTAAATTCCTGGTTTTGGCTCATATTGTCTAAATTTTCATGTGGCATTATTTATATGTATTGTTAAAATAATTCATTATTGTTGAGAAAGTCTGGTCATTAAATCATTTTTGTTTGTTCTGAGAATTGCAAGCTAACTTATTTCTTAGCTTAAAACAATTTTTACAGTAACATTTTTGGTCCTCCGGGCCGGATAATATTGATTCAGAATGGACAATGAAGAGGTGAGTTGTCTTAGAAGCCGAGACATCCCATCAAATCGGAGACAGGAAGACGATGTTGAAGTCCAACAGCACCAAGGTATGAACATTGGTAGTAGCCAGAGAGGCTCTAATATAGGGAATCTACCAAAAACAAAGTAAGGGATTGGGAAAGCAAACACAATACCTAATAGATGAGGAAGAAGGATTACGCGAGATTCCTCCTGAATTTACTGATAATTCTAGACAGCCATCCCCAATGCCGCGACCACGGTCTACAATTTCGGCCCAACCTAAGCCTCCAATAAATAATCCTGTTTGTTTAAATCCTTGCCAACAACCCCATTTTTCTATGGAGACTTATTTAGCGCGAATATCTGTAGGAAAAGCCCTTCCATCATTTAGTGTAGCGGAGTGGCTACATTTCATTACTATTTTTCGTAATTCAACGAACATATGTAAATTTTCTGAGGAGGAAAATTTACAGCGAATTAGTAAAGCTCTTACAGGTAGGGCAAAAGAATCTGTGAGATCCTTATTACATGTTCCCAACTCGGTTAATAAAATTTTGGAGCTACAATATGGTCGTCCAATCATTATAATAAATAACCTTATTGAGGAAGTTAAAAGGTTTCCTAGATTAGCACAGGATAATTTGCATAGCCTTTTGGATTTAGCTACTAAAGTATACAATCTGACTGTTGCGATAGAGGGCCTAGAGGAATATCAGTTTTTTACTAACCCTCAGCTTATAGACGAAATCGTAAATAAGCTTAACGCTAATATAAAATTACAATGGGAAGAAACCGTTGTTAGGTTAGGAAAAAGGGCAGATCTTAGGGATCTTAATGATTTTCTTTATAATAAGGCAGTCGCTGTTAATCACGCTTCATCTACTTCACCAGGGAAAATAAATTCTCGAAACAGAAGGTAATGCTACTCTTACAGGTTCTAATAGTGTAGTTGCCTACAGCACAGGCAATGCGGCCTTCACGTTGTTGAAGATACTCCCGGTTCGTGTAAAGGGTCCTTGGGTAGTACAGTTGTAACAGCCTCGCTTGACGAAAGTGCTGATTGTACCTTAATAGACAGCAAGCTGGCAAAGTCTTTAGGGTTAAAGGGGAAAAGGTCCCCTTTATTTATTCAGTGGATACAAGTCTTGGAATGGTCTCGGGATTAGCAAGACAAGATTGGGTTGGGTCCTTCACGGAAGGGCTGACAATCGTACGCAGTCGGTCATTTGTCACCCCCTGCATTTATGCCAGGTTCAAAAATCTGACGAAAACTTACAGCAGCTAGTAGCCGAAAACTTCAATATTGATAGCTGTTATGAGATTGAAGATAATTTTAATAAATCTCTAGACGATAGAAAAGCTCTAGCAATTTTGAATAAAACGGCCAAATTCGTAGGCGAACAATGGGAAGTAGGCTTATTGTGGAAGTATGAGAAAAATCAGGCATTCGATCGTCGTGCGAGCGCTCTTCAACGGCTTTATTGCGTCGAAAATAAAATGTCTAAAGACGCGAAATTCGCAAAACAGTATGTTAAGTAATAAATTTAAATTAAGTAAAGATCAAGAAAAAATGATTGAAAGTAAAAGGGGATTAAACCATGGTGAGCTCAGAGAGCAAATGGAAATCAAACAAAATTATATATGTAAGATCGCTTACCTCGAACTGCTGGACCGCACGGCACAACCTGAAATCAGAGCTACGTGGCAGAAGGAAAAAGGGGTAAAGGGAAAAGGGATAAAATAGGACGAACCACATGGAGCCCTGATCCTGGCGATAGGCAGCTAGTCTCAAGCTGGAGGTGAAGAAAAAGGCGATCCCTTTCATGAGATTATATGAAAACGCAGCGTGCATGAAAATGACGACACACGCATATATTACGAATTCGTAGTTGAAGCACATTAATTTACTCAAGTACATAAAAATGACTGGTAAAGGGCCTATGACTACGAACGACATCCGTTCGTTCTGAATGGCGAAACAGGAGTGAGGCTAAGGGCCCGGACGTGGATTAAGGGGTCAGACTCCACATAAATAATTTAACGTAGTTTATTTAGCCTTTGAGTACCCCTTATAAACAAATTAATAATTTATAAAATTATCATAAAAATTTATTACATATAGATGATTTAAAAAAATGTATTATATAAATTTTATTGAAATTAATGAACACCGCCCGGCAATGAACGAGTTCTGTTCATTCAAATAAGTATGAATAAACAAATTTAAGCTCAAAAACATAAGGCTTAAAACAATGTAAATAAAAATCAAATAGAATTTAAAAAGAAAAAAAAAGAAAAACTTCTCAAAATAACTATTTACAAAATATAAAACAGATAAGTTATTTTACTCTTCTTGTTTATTTATGGGTAGGCGAAAAACCTTAAGGGCAGGTCTTTCATAGAGTCCACTAAGAGTATTTACCATCACACTCCTCACTACTCCATCCTTGCCGTGGAACACTTTAGTTATTCTTCCCAAAGGCCAGCTGAGAGGTGGGCAATTGGGTTCACTCAAGATGACTACGTCGCCGACTTCAAGATTCGATGTCTTCTTGGTCCACTTCGACCGAGCCTGAAGAGTGGTCAGATATTCAAAACGCCACTGCCGCCAGAAACGCTGAACCATTGCAGTAATTAGTTGATAATGACGAAGAGAACCATTCTGGTATTCTGTCACATCTTCTTCAGGTAGGGAAGTCAATGGTCTCCCAATTAGGAAGTGGGCAGGTGTAAGCGCACAATAGTCCTCAGCCTCAGAAGAAATAGGAGTGAGGGGACGAGAATTTAAGATCGCCTCAATTTGTGTGATCAAGGTGATGAACTGAAACAAAACCAAAGTGGAAGCACCTACTACCCTTTTCAAATGAAATTTGGCAGAGCCAACTGCTCTCTCCCAGAGACCTCCTTGGTGGGGAGCAGAAGGGGGAATAGTAGAAAATTCAATTCTATTGGAAAACAGAAAATCACGAATAAGGTTATTATTAACGTGCTTAGACAAAAGCAGTCTTAACTCTCCTTCGAGATGTGCCCTTGTGCCTACAAAATTTTTACCACAATCGGAAAAGAGGCGAGAAGGAACACCACGCCGAGAAATGAAACGTTTTAAAACATCAATAAAGGAATTAGAGGAAAGATCGTGAGCAACCTCTAAATGCACTGCCTTGGTTGACAAACATATAAAAATGCACAAGTAAACCTTGACCAGGGTGGCCTTTCGCAATGGATAAGGCTTCACAAGAAAGGGGCCACAATAATCCATCCCAGAATGCCAAAATGGCGGTGAAGGATTCACCCTAACGGCAGGCAAATCAGCCATCAAAGGAAATGAGGGGCGAGGAGCAACACGGAAAAACCGAACAAAACGATGAATAACCTTCCGGACAACTTGGCGAGCCGAAAGTATCCTATAAGTCCAAGCAAGCTGGAATTGGATCTGCGAGGGTCCAGCGTGTCCCAAACTCTCATGATAGTGACGGACAAGTAATTCAACTAAACGATGTCCCTTTGGCAACAAAATGGGACAAGGTCGGGAGAAGATAGAGGCGTTAGCCAAACGGCCTTTAATCCTCAGGACACCCTTGTCATCAATGAAAGGAGCCAATTTCTGAATGGCAGGACGGGGCAAGCAGCCTTTCTCCATTGCTCTTATATCCTCAGAAAAGGACTGATGTTGGATGTGCTTAATTATAACCCGAAGTGCATGATCGCGAATGCCAACAGGAGATTTGAAAGGATCCCTGATCAAGAAAACCCATCGAACCATGAGGGATGCGACTCGAAGAACTCTGGACCAGGTGGAAATATTATTAAACAAATCTTGCTCTGGCTCCGAAGAGGGCAAAGCAGCAACAACAGGAACCTTCGATTTTAACTCCTTATCTGAGTGATGGATAACCTTATCTAAGACAGGCCAACAATCAGGAGAATTTTTTAAGAAGGGAGGACCAGATAACCAAAGAGATGTCAAACAGGAAATATTAGCAACACCACGACTGGCGACATCAGCCGGGTTTAAAGTTCCAGGAACATGACGCCACTGCCTAGAGAGTGTCCAATCAACAATATCAGCGACACGATTAGCGACAAATGTCTTGAGCAGGTGTGGTTCAAGCCTAATCCAGTCCAAAACTATTGAGGAATCAGTCCACAAGAACATGCTGTCAAGCTTGATGTCAACTGCTAACAGGGAAACGTAATGCCTGGTAAATTTGGCTAACAAATGTTTGAAACATATTTAGGCAAAAACGGTATTTTAGTGATGTACAACGCATGGCTATGATTTGAACATTGAGCAGAAAATGATAGAATTTCTATTATTTGAAATAGATATTGAATATTAGTTGTTACTTAAATTTGAAATGACTCGAATTTTAGGGTAGATCCACAGTGAGGCACGAATAATCAAATGATGTTTAGGCGAAAGCAGAACGAAGTAACTAAAATAATAGTAAACAGAAGTAATGAGGATCATGATATCATTAGTAGAAATGAGAATATATATAGATAAAAAAATCTGGTGCGTGCGCGCAACACACAACTTTCACTTACCAACTTACGTAGATTAGGAATTAATGCGTCTTATTAATTGCCACTTCTCAATTGAACAGAACGGCTTTAATTATGAACAATGGTCTGTCATTAAAGGCGTACTCCGCATGCGTGGGCTCAACGAGCTTTATGAGTTGACTGAATATTTTTCTTTTTTTCTCCTATTTATGTTTTCTTTATTTTTATCATATCTCATATATAGCCATTTCTTATTTTTAGGCGTAACGAGAGAAAGTTAATTTCTCCATAAAAACAAAAACATAGGTACTTTATGGGACACAAACAAACAAAAAAGGCCCCAACCCCCCCCCCCCCCAAGAAAGCCCCCTCAGAACATTTTAATAATGATAAAGCTTACTTGATATTAAAGAACACCTAATTTTCATTGAACATGGCGAATTTGATAAAAACCGTTAAAGCCGTTTTTGAGATCATCGAAAAAAAAGGTAAAAATTGGAAAAAAATTAAGAAATAAAGTGCCCGCTCAGTTTGTCCAATTTTGATGAAATTTTTACAATCATATCTCGGGCATATAAATAGATCAAATATCCAGTTTGATCAAAATCGTTAAAACTGTTTTTGTGTAAATAAAAAAAACACATAAAAATGATACAAAATTTATTAAGTAAAGTCCCCCCTCCGGTTGATCAATTTTGATGAAATTTTTGCAATCATATCTCGGGCATATAAATAGATCAAATACCCAGTTTGATCAAAATCGTTAAAACCGTTTTTGAGTAAATAAAAAAAAAACACGTAAAAATGATACAAAATTTATTAAGTAAAGTCCTCCCTCCGGTTGATCAATTTTGATGAAATTTTTACAGTCATATCTCGGGCATATAAATAGATCTAATACTCAGTTTAATCAAAATCGTTAAGGCCGTTTTTGAGAAAATCGAAAAAAACGTAAAAAGTTATTAAATAAAGTACCCCCTCCCGTTGAGCAATTTTGATGAAATTTTTGCTGCCACATCGCGGGCATATACATACACTAAATAGTATGTATCCCCTAGAAAGGGGAACAAATAGCGCCGAACAACATTACCTGCATGACATATTCATCAGGCTCATGATCCGAATCTTCAGGCCACAAAAATCTTTGCGCAATTTGATCCTCTTCCCTTATCCTTATCTTGAGGAACATATCCCTGATATCTCCCCCAAATGCTATTTTTCCCTTCCAGAAACGCAATATAATCCCTGGGATTGAGTTATAAAGGTCAGGGCCTCTGAGCAGTTGATCGTTTAAACTCACGCCACTTGTTTTCGCCGACGCGTCAAACACAACTCGTATCTTACCGGGTTTGTTCGGATTGAAGACAGCTAGATGTGGAAGATACCATATTCTTCCAGATAGACGACCTTTTCAATTCCGTTTAATTTTCGCGCGTAACCTTTCGAAATATAGTCAGCCGTTTTATTTTTATACTGTGTTCATTAATTTCAATAAAATTTATATAATACATTTTTTACTTTCACTTACCTATATATGAAATATATAGTAAGTGGAAGTATTGCGATCGTGAAAATTTTCGACTTCCGGTTTTCAACGGAAATACATGTTTTGGGACCCCCTGAGTCGAAATAACCAAGTCCCGCGAAATGGTCTGTGTGTGTATGTGAACAGACTAGCTCAAAAACTATAAACCGTGGGAACCTGAAATTGAGTATTTAGTGTAGGTATATGCCCGCGATGTGACAGCGAAAATTTCATCAAAATTGCTCAAAGGGAGGGGGTACTTTATTTAATAACTTTTTAAGTTTTTTTCGATTTCCTCAAAAACGGCTCTAACGATTTTGATTAAACTGAGTATTTGATCTATTTATATGCCTGAAATATGACTATAAAAATTTCATCAAAATTGATCAACCGGAGGGGGGACTTTACTTAATAAATTTTGTATCATTTTTATGTGTTTTTTTTATTTACACAAAAACAGTTTTAACGATTTTGATCAAACTGGGTATTTGATCTATTTATATGCCCGAGATATGATTGTAAAAATTTCATCAAAATTGGACAAACTGAGCGGGCACTTTATTTCTTAATTTTTTTCCAATTTTTACCTTTTTTTTTCGATGATCTCAAAAACGGCTTTAACGGTTTTTATCAAATTCGCCATGTTCAATGAAAATTAGGTGTTCTTTAATATCAAGTAAGCTTTATCATTATTAAAATGTTCTGAGGGGGCTTTCTTGGGGGGGGGGGGGGTTGGGGCCTTTTTTGTTTGTTTGTGTCCCATAAAGTACCTATGTTTTTGTTTTTATGGAGAAATTAACTTTCTCTCGTTACGCCTAAAAATAAGAAATGGCTATATATGAGATATGATAAAAATAAAGAAAACATAAATAGGAGAAAAAAAGAAAAATATTCAGTCAACTCATAAAGCTCGTTGAGCCCACGCATGCGGAGTACGCCTTTAATGACAGACCATTGTTCATAATTAAAGCCGTTCTGTTCAATTGAGAAGTGGCAATTAATAAGACGCATTAATTCCTAATCTACGTAAGTTGGTAAGTGAAAGTTGTGTGTTGCGCGCACGCACCAGATTTTTTTATCTATATATATTCTCATTTCTACTAATGATATCATGATCCTCATTACTTCTGTTTACTATTATTTTAGTTACTTCGTTCTGCTTTCGCCTAAACATCATTTGATTATTCGTGCCTCACTGTGGATCTACCCTAAAATTCGAGTCATTTCAAATTTAAGTAACAACTAATATTCAATATCTATTTCAAATAATAGAAATTCTATCATTTTCTGCTCAATGTTCAAATCATAGCCATGCGTTGTACATCACTAAAATACCGTTTTTGCCTAAATATGTTTCAAACTATGTATCCCTCATCCACGTACCTTGTTCAGTTATTTCTACTCCTTCATATTTATGACTAACATTTTAAGCGCATGTCACGTAAATGCACAATCCCTTATTGCCCACTTTGATGAATTATAAAAATACTTTCAGGACAATTTTCACCATATTATCGCTATATCCGAAACCTGGCTAAAACCGTTCATCCCTTCCTCCCAGATTTCCCTCTCCAATTACTCTTTCTAGCGCCATGATAGATCTAATCGCACGGGAGGTGGTGTCGGACTATACATTCATGAAAGCCTTAAAGCCAAAGTCCTTCTCCAGTCTCCCTCCCACGACCTTCCTCACGTTGAATACATGTTCGTTGAAATTTCCTCTGTTTCCTCCCCTCTGTTATTCGCCGTAATCTATAGACCTCCCCGCGCCCCATTCGACAACCACTTTGAATCCTCCCTCGTCAACCTGGTCTCCAATTATTCCAACATCATCATTACCGGCGATTTCAATGTAAACCTACTCTCTGAATCCTCTGAGAAGTCCTTTCTAACTGACCTCCTATATTCCCTCAACCTTTACCTAGTCCCCTATTATCCAACACATCACACGCAATACTCTGATACTTGGCTAGACCTGTGCATCTCTGATTCTCCTGTCAAAATCATTTCTTCTTCGCAATGTCCTGTTCCCTTTTTCTCATCACACGACCTCATCCAGATCTCATACGACCTCCCCGTCAAACGTTTTACTCCTAAGGCCATATCATCTCGAAATCTTGACCATCTATCCTATGAATCCCTCCAATCCGATCTCGAAGCCGTCCAATGGGATACAATATATTCCTACGATTCTGTCGATCCCATGGTCTCCTTCCTCACCACAAATCTGAAATCCATTTTAGATATCCACGCTCCCCTGAAAACCCGAACCCTACGTCGCCCCGCTGCACCTTGGCTGACGTCTGAGATAAAGGATCTGATAAAAGAAGGGAAGCTGCAAGACGCAAATTTCGGCGTACCCGTTTTAGAATTTTAAACTTAGAAATTTTACCCAATCCGAACTCCGACGTGCCAAATCCCTTCACTTTCACAATGCCCTCTCCATTACCCACGATACCAAAAGCAAGTGGAAAATACTAAGTCAATTATCCCTCCTTGGTTCCAATAACTCTACTTCCCTTCCGTTCACTCCAGATGACCTCAATAACTATTTCTCACCCCCCCCCTCTTAATCCATCACAAGTCGCCGCTATCAATTATTCTAATTTTAATCCGGAGAACTTCTTTTTTTCACACACAACCTACGATGACCTATTTACTGCAGTCCTAAAATCCCACCCCAACGATTACGGTCCTGACGACGTTCCAGTTAAGCTAATGAAGTCCTGCCTCCCCTTATTAATTCCCATTCTTTATCATATTTACAACTTCTCATTGCAAAACTCGGTTTTCCCTTCTTCCTGGAAAACCGCTCTAGTCCGAACTTTGAAAAAACCTTAAATCCCTCCACGATGAATGACCTCCGTCCTATTTCTCTTCTCTCCAATCTCTCTAAACCGTTAGAACGCCTAGTTCAAAATCAACTTTCAAGTTTCCTAGAAGAACGTTCCCTCATTAACCCACTCCAATCCGGCTTCCGATCAGGTTACTCAACTCAATCCGCTCTCCTAAAAATTACTCATGACCTCCAAACCTCCATCGAACTCCGAAAACTAAGTACTCTAATCCTTCTAGACTTTTCTAAGCCTTCGACACTGTCGATCATAACATCCTTTTTACAAAACTGCAAAAACTCCACCTCTCTAGCAGCGCCTTACATTGGTTCAGGTCTTTTCTTTCAGGCCGGTCACAGTATGTAGTCGTTCCTGGTCAACCTCCATCCAACACACTTCCCCTCTCCTGTGGTGTCACCCAAGGATCCTCTCTATCCCCCACTCTGTTTGCTATTTATATTAACGACCTTCCACTTCTGATTCATCACTCCCAATACCATATCTACGCTGACGATTTCCAGATTTACCTGTCTTTCCCACCCTCCGAGTTGTTGCCAGCGACGAAAAAGCTTCAGGAAGATTTGAATCGAATCAGTCTCTGGGCAGAGGCTAACAAGTTGAAGCTAAACGCTGAAAAAACAAAGGCAATCTTAATAGGCTCCAATCACCTCCTCAAAACCGCCCCTAACATCCCACCCCTGTTCCTGTATAACAATCCCATTAAATTCTATCCAACTGTCAAAAACCTTGGTGTAACCTTTGACCAAACTCATTCCTGGAAAAACCATATCTCCAATATCCCCCGTCGCACTATTTCAACCCTAAAGCAACTGAACCATCTCCGTAACCTGTTCCCTTTTGAAACACGCAGACTTCTGGTCACCTCCTTGATATTTCCCCACTTCGACTATTGTTGCACAGTGTATGGAGGTATCTCAGAGGATCTCGAAGCAAAACTAAAACGTTTAATAGATTGTTTCATCCGATTTATATTTGGGATCCCAAGAGACATCTCCATATCGCCTTATTATGAAAAGTTAAAATGGTTATATCCTTCCTACCGCTGTAAGCATTTCCTAGCCTCCTTCCTCTTCCAAGTTATTCGTTCCCGTCGTCCCTCATATATTTCTGAACTTCTTCAGTTCAAATCCTCCGTCCATTCCCGCAATACCCGCTCTAGGTCTTCAGATCTATATACATCGGCCCAACGAACGTCAGCTTTTGATAGATCTTTCATTATTAGGTCCTCATCCCTATGGAATTCTATTCCTCCTTTCATCCGTAATTCCAATACCCTCTCTACCTTTAAATCCCGCCTATATCATCACTTCATAGCCATCCAGTCTCCTTAAAAAGTAAATTGACAATTCCTATTATAATTTACCTTTTAAACCGTTAGAAGCTCTTATATCATTTCTTACTTTTTTTAATATAATTTTTTCTTTGTTCTGTTTTTTTTTTTTTTTTTTTTTTTTTTTTAGAAAATATAAATATTATTTAACCAACCTGGAAATAAGTGTGTACATATGTGTATATTACAAGATGCAGAAACTAGCTTCTTTTCACTCGATTGAACATTTAACGTGTATTCTTTTTATTTTTATTTATTTAAACTAGAGGTTTTCTAATTATTTTTATCAATTCAATTTGTTACTTAAACTTCAAGGCTCTAAAGCCCTCTCTGTATTTTATTCAATTTTGTTCTTAAGGGATACGTCCCAGAACAAATGAATAAAGAATTTATTTATTTATTTAAATCATCTATAATACCTAAATTTATTTGTAACCTGTCCAAAAATCTGAAATTAAATTACTAACCAGACAAAAAAGTCAATACTATAGAGTCTAAATTCAAAAAATCTATGCTAAATATATTTATTAAAGATAACCTTTTTTCAACCGGTGACATAAACAAAAAATTAGTCAATTACATAATTCGCTCTCTACACATTTCTCCGTTGAAGACATCGCGCTATTAAAATCTGCCACCAAAAAAATTTATACCCATGCTAAATCAACCAAAAAAACCTCCCTCAGAAAAAAGTTCACCCAACTTATCAGTTATTCTAACACCGTTAAAATTTATCCTACCGGCAATAAAGAGTGGGTCCACAATATATCCTCCACACACATTCCTTCCAACGTTAACAAAATTCTTAGCCTAGGACCCAATTTCACCACCCCTAAATCTAATTCCAAACACCTAATCCCCTCACTCATCACAGACATCGAACACACACACCGAGACAACATCTTAACCCGTAACGACGACATCAGAGAGATGTCGCGTACTAGGATTTGCAACATTATTACCAATTACCTTTCACACAAACCCTACCTTTTACCTTAACCCGTTCATTCCTAAATACTCATAACCAAATCATTGTAACCCGTGCGGATAAAGGTAACAAAACTGTCATCATGGACCGCGCAGATTACAATGATAAAATTAACACTCTTCTCTCTGACTTCTCTCTTATCGCCCCACTAAACGTAACCCCACACCTTCTCTTACAAAATTCAACCAACACCTCAAACATCTCCTTGATAAAAAAACAAATAAATACCCCTACTTATAGATACCTTATCTCCTATAATTCTACTGCTCCCCGTTGTTACGGTCTACCAAAAATCCATAAACACGGTAATCCCATCCGTCCCATCATTTCAAATATCAATTCTCCCTCCACTAAGCTCAGCAAATTCCTTCTCCCTCCATTACAATCCCTTAGCCATAACAATTCATAAGACGTAAGACATTCCTTCCATCTCTTGGAACAATTAAAAACCATCAAAATTCCCGATAATTTTATCTTAGCCTCTTTCGACGCCGAGAGTCTTTTCACTAACATCCCGACGGATCGTGCCCTCCAAATCGTTGAAGAAAATGGAACTTGTTCGAATCCCATAGTAAACTCAAAAAATCTGCCTACATTGACTCCCTTGCATTATGCTGTAATTCTGGATATTTTTGTTTTCAAAATAAATATTTTCTCCAAACCTCTGGCCTTGCAATGGGTAGCTGTCTAGCTCCCGACCTCTCCGGTATTGTCCTCAACGACCTCCTTGATTCCGTAATACATAAATTCCCCAATGATATTTTTTTAATTAAAAAATATGTAGAAGACCTTCTATTGATTCTCAATCCTAACTCTATTACTGATATTCTCGCCGCCTTTAACTCCTACCATCCACGTCTTCGTTTCACTATAGAATTGGAAACCAATTGTACCCTTCCATTCCTAGATATTTCCATTACCAGAAACCCGGACAATTCCATATCCACTAATTGGTACACCAAACCCACTTATTCTGGCCCACTCCTAAACTATTTTTCCCAACATCCACATCACCAAAAAATCAACGTCGCAAAAAACTTCATCCACCGTAGCCTGACCTTGTCCGATCCACAATTTCATTGTCATAACAAAATCCGCCTGAAAAATATCTTAAAATCTAATGATTTTCCTGAGCACTTAATAAAAACACTTATCAATAACAATGCTAAAACCCAAAATCTCTCTAACAACTCTTCACAATCTCCGATCTCTATTTTCCAATACAGATCCATCCCATATATCCCCATTCTCTCAAACAAAATTAAAAAATCCTTCTCATCCAGTTTCCCACACATGCGCCTACTATTAAAAAATAACAATAAATTAAAAAATCTTTATACCAAACTCAAAGACCCAGTACCTCTCCTAGACAAGTGTAATGTAGTTTATCGTATCCAGTGCTCCACGCTTAATTGCAACAGTTGCTATATCGGTGAAACCAAAAATTATTTTTAAAAACGTATTTATCAACATAAATAGAGTATTTCCACGTGTAATTCGTCTACATCTAAATTAGCAGAACATGCCATTGCCCAAAACCATTCCTTCGACTTTGAGAACCCCTCCATATTAGCTACTGTACCCAACCACGATAAACGACTCCTTTCAGAATCCATTTTCATCCATCTGGAAAAAAATAACCCGGTAAATCACAAAACAGATAAAGAGATAATTTCATCCACTTATTCTAACATCTTTCGCATCCTCAAATCCAAGTTTTTATTTCAGAGGTACCTGCAATTATCTCTGTACCTCTTGTACTATTATTATTTTTTGTATTGTATACTTCTTTCTGTATATTTTCCAATTTTTTATGCATTGTTACATTATGTATTATCTCATTTTTATGTTATTATTGAGTCCAGACACAACTATTTGTATACAGTACCCTCTATTTTGTTAGTTTTTAAAATATTTTCGTTCACTCAGTTGTCATGTGCCTTCACTTCAAAAGCGTTGGATTTCCCTATCATAAACCTTTGAAGTCGGCAAACTAACCCCCTACCACTACCTCTTACCTTATTCTTACCTTTAGTCTTAGTATCCATCTGGACTCAGTTGGTAAATATCAGATTCTATTTTATCTTGTTAACCAGCCACTTATTTTAATATTCATTTATACACCATCTTTTATATTATTATCAGTTCTGTAATGTATCAATTTATTGTCACTCTCTAGCATAGATACTCATATATTTGTTTTCTTTTAGCCCTGATAAAGATCGACAAGTTGCATCGAAACGTTGGCTTACCACAATAAAATCACTGTAAACTGAAAATACTGACCATCATTTAACCTATCGTAATTGAAGAACAGTTGACTATCTCTCACCTCTACCTTCTGAGATTAATTCTCTCATTTCAGTTTTGGCAGCTATGAATTGGCTGTTGAGATCTTCTGACAGCTGTTTTGAGAATTTCGAGAACATCGTCTCCTTCCATACTCCTGTTCTTCTAGAGTTCGTTCCACTTCGAGATGGCAGTATGTGGTTTGCCTAGGGAGTTCTGTCTCTTTCTCTAACATTTCAGCAGATTTTTGATGTACCGAACCCGGCTAAACCTCTCTTCTTCTTTTGCTTCTCCCTTTTGTGCCTTTCAGCGTATGGGAGTGCACAGCCAGGAATTCCACTCCTCTCTGTTCCTTGCCAGATTCCTGGCCTGTCGGAGATCTTTACCTCTTCCTCTGCAAAGTCTATCAATATATATTCGAGATAGGACATTCTTGGGCGTCCTCTAGGTCTTCTGCCATCCGGAAGTCCATCATCTTTAATGGGTCACTATGCTCCTCCATCCTAACTACAGGGCCGAAACATTTCAACTGGCGGGTTTGCAGAACCTCTTTCAATGGGGCGATCTCGAGCTCCTGTCGTATTCTCTCATTTCGAACACGGTCCCTTTTAGTCTTACCGGTAGCTCTGCGTAAAAATTACATTTCAGCAGCAGTGACTCGGCACTCCTGCTTGTCTGTTAATACCCAGCTTTCTGCGCCGTACAAAAGTATTGGAAGGTACACCGATTTACATACATGGAGCTTGATGTCCTTAGTCACCTCCCGCTTTCCCACAACAGTGTTGCAAATCTGGTAGTAGACTGCATTGACTTTACTTATTCGGTTCGATATTTCCGAGTCCACTTTTCCAGATCTTTCCATGACTGTTCTTGTGTAGCTGAAGTCCGTGACCTCTTCCAGCTCTTATCCATTGCAATGTACATGTAGGTCTTCGATCCCTCTTCCTTGTAGCACCTTGCTTTTGCTGGTATTGATCTCCATCCCCTTTTGGCGAAATTCCTCTTACTATTCAGTCACTGCTTGCTGTAACTTTGCAATTGGATCAGTGATAAGAACAACATCATCAGCATAGAGTAGGAGGTGCATCACCACTAGACGAAGGTTTCTTCTCCCCAAGAACGTCTTTTCTGTTCTTCTTTTACAGATGGCAGCCACTTCATCAATATAAATTAGGAATAACAATGGGCTTAAACTATCTCCTTGTTTTACTCCCCTTTTTATATTGAAGGGGCCAGATTCCAACCCGTTCAGCCGAACAACTTCCTTTGGGTGTTGGTAAGTGGATTTAATATCGTCTATTAGGTTCTTTGCTCTAAAATCCCATATTTCATGTCTGGAAACTGTGTCGAATGCTGCTTTAAGGTCTAGGAATGCGAGGTATAAACTTTTATCTCGGTCCCAAGATTTTTGGATAACATTTCTTATGGAGAATATGTGGTCCTGGGTTTGCCGCCCTGGTCTAAACCAAGCTTCTTCTTCCCCAATAAGGTGTTCAACTAGGGGCCTTAGTGTTCCTCCCAGGACAGTTATATACAGCTTGTAAACTACAGGTGAAAGACATACGGGTCGATAGTTGGAGCATTCGGCCTGGGATCCTTTCTTGTGAATTGGGATTATGACATTATATTCCCACTCAGTTGGGATCCTCTTTTCGTCCCAAGCTCTTTGGAAGAGAACTTGTAATGCCTTCTCTAGCTTGGGGCCACCATACTTCACAAACTCTGCCATTATATTATCTCTACCTGGCGCTTTTCCATTCTTCAATTTTTGGATGGCTCTATCTATTTCGTCTTCTTCAATCACCTCGTCAAATTCATCCTCATTCCACTGTCCTTCGCAGTTCGCTGGATAATCATCCCTACCGAATTGTTTGCTATAATACTGCTGCCAGACTTCTAGAATGGCTTTATCTTCTGTGACGACCTTCCCACACTCATCCTTCACATTTCTTATAGGTTTACTTTTGCGTCCTCTTAAAGCTTTAATTTTCTTCCAACATTGTTTTATGTTCTCCGCATGATTTTGGTTCAGTTTCTCTCCGAATTCGATCCATGATTTTTGCTTTGCTCCCCTCACAGCTTCCTTTGCCCTATTTCGTGTAATCACATATATCCGCCATTTATCTGATGATTTGTCTTGACAGTAGTTCTTCCATGCAATTTTCTTTTCCTTGACTAGAGCACTCAACTCTCCATTTCACCATGAAGTTCGTTTGCCTTTAGTAGATAGCCTCTTCACCTCACAAACTTGGGAAGCTGAATCTAGGATACTGTAGTTATAAAAAACCATAGATCATTTAGGCCATTAAGACCATAGAATTGCACCATATGCCCTCAAGTGGTCATTGCCTGTTCACGCATTGAGATCTCCCATTATTAAAATACTCCTGTGGCTGTTCCTTATTTTAAATACAGCTCGCTCCAGGAAATTATAGAAGTTTTCTTTCTCCAGGAGGTCCAAGTCGCTTGTTGGTGCATACACTGATTATGCGAGGGCTTATTGGTTCCCATTCTACCACTTTCTTATACAGTTCATCCTTCATGATGATGCCAACACCTTCCACTGCTGTGCGCTCAGGGAGGACTCCTGAATAAATTAGCGTGTGCACTTTATCCATCTTAACTTTACCAGCGCCTTTCTTTTTCACTTCACCAAGAATATCCAGCCTGTATGTCATCATTTCAACGATTATTTCAACTTCTTTGCCGGTGAGTGATCTCACGTTCCAGGTACCAATTCGTATATCCTTATCCATGCCAGGTCGTTTCCTTCTAGACTGCCCAAATCTGAGCTGTTTACTAAGTTCCTTTGAATCAGGTGTACTTCTATACTCCTAGGCGAGTGATTGGCCCAGCCCAAGAGACCCAGTTACCTTGGGACAACAGGTTTCTAGCTTCAATCAGGAGGCTAGGTCCCTAGATTGGTTGCCTTCACTACGGCTGAGGAGCCCCATCTGCCCCTCGCAGTTCACCAACCTTTCCGCTGGTCTCCACCTCCACCTGATGATGTCTAGTCATGGACCCAACCGACTCCTGCCGTCTTCGGCTCCATGCCAGTAGCACTGGTGCTACTGCTGCCTGACACCAGGGATGTTTATTGACCCCCCAGTCTGGCTAAACCACTAAACCGATTTAAACTTCAAATATATCATTCTATTTGCAATAGTATCGTCTCTTATAGTAAGAAGAAAGCAATACTTTGTGATTTGTATTTGCCGAATTACATGCAAGAAACTGAAAAACATTTCACGGATTTTAGACCACAAGGCGCTAAATACGTTCAAGTTTTAATTACTTAGTCTCCGCAGAAGTGGGCTAATTTTAAAATTAATGAGCACGTTTTACAAAGACTTTGATATTCTACAACTATTATAGGTGATATTTTTTATTTGGACTAGCCTTCTTCAAATTGCAAGCTTTGAAACATGAGCGAGATTCATTTTTTGCTTGAGTGGCTAAATTGACAATCGGTTTTGGCGAAAAGACTTAACTGATTTTAACTGTGAGGACCTCAGTCGACGCGAAATTTAATGCCCTTTTATTTAAAAAAGAACACGTTTTCCTCTGCAATAAATCGTTTTCGAGTTATTAGCGAAAAATTGAAATACGTTCGAAAATGTCGATTTTGTTCGCCTATAAAATTTGATGGCAACCGATATGAGGTGGCAGACGTTCATATTTGCTGTCTATGAAATAAATACTTTCAGCCTATTTGATCAAGAACTTTCTTCAAATCAGGCAACTTTTTGGCCCTCAGCTCCCGGACGAGCCTTTACACAGCCAGTCTCCTAGGTCTATCACTGCAGGCGTCTAAGTACAGATATACTTACGTATAATAAGATATATTCTTTCTAGTACTTTCAAACAAAAGATGGCCGTTTTGTTATTGAATTATTATTATGCAAAATTATGATTCACTTTATTTGAAAATCTTTTCATCTTATACTATTTTTAAATTAATTTCATTATCCTGGAAATAACCCTGTTGGGTTCTTAAAATGTTACTAGTCCATTGTACCTTAAACAGGCTTTCCCTAAGCCAGGAAAGCAAATCAACCCTTACTGGGACTACACGTGTTTCTACTTATTATACTTTTTGGTGTTTTGATTTTGAAATAAATTGATTCATAATTTTTCATAGTGAAGGATATATAAATAGAATGTGGCTTTTATTAGAACGAGAATTAACACTATCGTAATTAACGTTCTTCGTTCTTGAGCACGTAGTTCATAAAAAATTTTTAATTAATTTCTTTACACTAACAATTCAACCACAAAACTCCCATCTTTTGTTTGAAAGTACTTGAAAGAATACATTTTATTATATCTTAAGTATAATATCTTTTTTGTACTCTCAGGTACCGAAATAACAAACATTTATGTTATGTATTGTATTTCTCAATAAATGAAAATTTACCTAGGACACTTTCTCACAATATTCATGTAATTATAATTAAATCGTCTTTACAGACATTACATTATTTAAAAAAGAGTTTGCCGATGTCCATGTATCAATAAAAACTCCAAAAAAAGCTTGATATTGTATGAAACCTTATCAGCCATAAAAATGATTGGTGTCAAAAAGGCTACCCCGCTAGAATTGAAGCCAAAGTGTTTTGCAACTCATTTTCTGAATAAATTTTTATTAGGAAGGATATTATTCTTAGTACTTTACTCTTGAGCTTAGTCAAGAATTCATGGAAAGGAATGAGGAACTTAATTGACTCAACCAAGAAATTTTTTTTAATTGATCCAGTAGTGTATCATCGAGAATAATAATATCCTTCGTATAAATAAATTAACCACAAAATGAGTCCCAAAACCCCGTCACTTCTATCCTAGCAGGGCAGCCTTTTTTTATATGGATCAATTTTATGGCTTTCCCTTTTTTGCTGTTTGGACTTCTATCCAATGATGTTTTTGGAAATAACATTTAGTCGATCACTACTTTTCCAACGACAGCTTTAAATAAAGAAATATTAACGATCCCTACCGGAGCAGTATATAACAACACCTTAGTTTTCTGAAGAATACTCAATTTGGAGAAGAATATTCATGATCAAATTCAAAAATTAAGTTCCAATGTAATATAGGCCATATAACCTTCTTTATCGATCCCCCATTCACAATATCTTGTCTAAAAAACGACCAAAATCTCAACTGCTCAGTGGCGTACCTACGGCACCATGGAGTGGCTGGATTTGTATTACAGCGGAGTAAATTGAACACCCAATCTCGGAAAACAGATGTGTGTGTGTGCAAATGACAAGTACTGACGACAATATTTCGCATAGGAAAAAGATTGTCATTATAGAAAAACATTATGTGTGCTCCTTCCAATGGAACATTGGTCTTTTAAAAAAAAAGGTCCAGTACAAAATACACTTAAAATCAGTATAAAAAAAACATTTCGACTTTTTTTTTTAAATAAAAAAAGATGGTATGGCTTTATACAAAGTATGTCCTGCCACTAAAAATTATGAAATATAAAACATTTTATAATAAAATAAAAAAAATCTGGTGCGTGCGCGCAACACACAACTTTCACTTACCAACTTACTTAGATTAGAAATTGACGTGTTTTGCTAAATATCATTTCCCAAAGTCACACATTTTTCTACATTCATATCTTATTTTTGTTAATCGTTAAAGCCGTTTTTGAGTAAATAAAAAAACGCCTTGAAAATGATACAAAATTTATTAAGTAAAGTCCCCCCTCCCGTAGATCAATTTTGATGAAATTTTTACAGTCATATTTCGGGCATATAAATACATCAAATACCAAGTTTGATCAAAATCGTTAAAACCGTTTTTGAGTAAATAAAAAAAACACGTGAAAATGATACAAAATTTATTAAGTAAAGTCCCCCCTCCGGTTGATCAATTGTGATGGAATTTTGGTTATCACATCTTTGGCATATAAATACATCAAATACCAAGTTTGATCAAAATCATTAAAACCGTTTTTGAGTAAATAAAAAAAACATGTGAAAATGATACAAAATTTATTAAGTAAAGTCCCTCCTCCGGTTGATCAATTTTGATGAAATTTTTATAGTCATATTTCAGGCATATAAATAGATCAAATACTCAGTTTAATCAAAATCGTTAGAGCCGTTTTTGAGAAAATCGAAAAAAACTTAAAAAGTTATTAAATAAAGTACCCCCTCCCTTTGAGCAAATTTGATGAAATTTTTGCTGTCACATCGCGGGCTTATACATACTCTAAATACCCAATTTCAGGGTCGCACGGTTTATAGTTTTTGAGCTAGTCTGTTCACACACACACACAAAGACACACAGACACACACACACACACAGACCATTTCGCGGGACTTGGTTATTTTGACTTAGGGGACCCCAAAACGTGTATTTCCGTTGAAAACCGGAAGTCGAAAATTTTCAAGATCGCAATACTTCCACTTACTATATATTTCATATATAGGTAAGTGAAAGTAAAAATTATACTGACTTCAAAAACTAGAAACCAGTGAAAAAGTATTAAATAATTATCTTCTGATTTATTATTCACAGATAATTATTCACTTATTAAGTATTCACAGCAAAATTGAAAATGGTATAAGCTGAAACATGCAATCAAACTAATAATTTTATTTTGATTTGTACGAACACACACTAACAGTTAATAAAAATTATTAAAATAAAATATTAAATACCATCTTTAATACAACAAAATCTTTTCGGGGGCGGCACAAAATTCAAAATGTTTAACACTTGGAATTATGAAAATCTTAAAATCTTGTAAGTGGATCTTCTCTTCCCATCTATTTCAATGACTACCATTTACTAATGAAATCATAATGATTAACATGTCATTTGGAGGAATTTATATTTTGCGCCGCCTCCGAAAAGATTGTGTTGTATTGAAGATGGTATTTAATATTTTAATTTAATAATTTTTACTATCAGTTAGAGTGTATTCCAACAAATCAAAATAAAAGTATACCGTTTATTGTATTTTTCTGCGTATACCATCTTCAATTTTACTGTGTATTCATAAAAATCAGAAAAAATAAAATAAAAGAAATTTTCAAAAAATAAATAAAATAAAAATATTTTCTATTTTGCGATGCTTACATCTTCATTTGACATATCAAATTAAGGCATTTCAGTTTTATTCAGAAGTTCACTATTTATTGATTCTATCCATTCTATATTATCATTATGATTTACATCATCCTCCAAGGTTTTTTTTCTCAATAATTTAGAATATTAACAGTTAATGAAGAATTCACATATCTCTTTTTACTATCATTTAGGTTATAGTATTAACTAACTTTTTATTTTATTGTATTTAAAACTTTTAACCCCGATGTGAGAAGTGGAACACAGAATGCCTTAAGACGGAAGAAGGGGTGACGAGGCTTTCTGAGAAATTTCGCGAAGTAATCATGAGCGAATCGGAGGAAGGAATAACAATTGAAAATAAGTGGAAGTGAATCAAGCTAGGATTAACACAGTTTGAAAAAGAGGTATGCGGAGAAAAGAAAAGTCATGCCCGCAACTATTGGTTCGATGAAGAATGCGAGCAGGCAATCAGGAAAAGGAATGAAAGAAGATTGGAGTGGATTAGGCGAAAGACACGCCTTATCTACAAGGATTATAAAGATGCCAGAATGCAGGCGAAGAGGTTGGTAAGAAGCAAGAAGAGGGAAGCGCTAAGAAAACAAATTGAGGAAATTGAAAATTCAAGGAGCAAACACAAATCCCGAAAATTCTAAAAATGGTGAAAAATGTTAAAAATGGACCGACCAGAAGGGGCAATCTAATCAAAGATGGCCATGGAAGAATGCTAATGCTGGAAGAAGAGGTACAAGACAGATGGCAGCAATATTTTGAGATCCTCTTGAACCCCAGGAGATCAGAAAACTGCTATGATGACCAACCACAATTACCGGTGGACACTCATGATGATTTGGAAACCATTCCACCTGATGTAGAGGACATCGAAGACATTTTGGGCAAACTCAAAAATAACAAGTCACCAGGTAATGATAGACTCCCCGCAGAACTCTTTAAAGCAGGGCAGGAAGAAATCGCCAGGGAATTGCAGGAACTAATAGCTCAGATATGGGAAGAAGAGAGCATACCTAAGGAGTGGAGTGAGGCCCTAGTAGTGCCCGTGTACAAGAAGAAGGGAGAATCGACAATATGTAGCAACTATCGAGGGATTAGTTTGCTTATAAGATCTTTTCCATATCCCTTTACAATAGGCTCCTTCTATACGTGGAACAAAAATTAGGTGAATACCAAGGTGGATTCTGGCCTAACAGGTCAACTATTGATCAAATCTTCTCTCTTAGACAAATCGCTGAGAAGATGAAGGAGTATCAGCAGACTACTTGGATGCTGTTTATTGATTTCAGAGCAGCCTATGATACAATAATCAGATGTCAACTCATAGCAGACATGCATGAACTGGGGCTACCAAGTAAACTAATCCGTTTAGTAAGATGCACTATGGCAAATACTACCTGTCAAGTTAAATGCAGTGGATTATCAGAGCCTTTTGAGGTGATAAGTGGCCTAAAACAGGGAGACCCAATAGCTCCTCTTCTCTTCAATATCGCTCTACAAGCAATCATCAATAGAGCAGGACTGAACATGGAGGGAACAATTTTCACCAAGATGACCCAGGTCCTGGCCTATGCAGATGACGTAGTCATCATTGGTAGATCCCTTCAGAGTGTCAGAATCGCCTTTGAAGCAATGGATATCGAAGCAAAAAAGAGCGGCCTTCATATCAATGCAGGGAAAACCAAGATTATGGCACTGGGAAAAGGTATACTGGGGAGGCAGACTCACTGTGAAATAGGCACCTACAGTTTCGAGGTGGTCAAAAGTTTTTCGTATCTTGGCTCTGTAATCAACGAGAGCCTGAATGAGGAGGAAGAGAAAGGAAAGAGAATAGCTGCAGGAAATAGAGCTTATTTCTCCATCTCTAAGTTTATGAAAAGTAAACTTATAAGCCGTACTACCAAGTTTATGCTCTACAAGACACTTGTAAACCAGTGGTAACATACGGTGGAGAAACATGGACCCTCAACATTATAGCTGTAAGGAATCCTTATAAGAGATGGTCATGCTTCTGATATTCCCTCAAAAAGTACTTTCTAGGATAGCAATTTTTAATTTATTCAATTTAAGAGTCCATAATTTTATCTAAAGAGAAGAGATTGGCCATAGCCAGGATTTGATTAAGTTCTGAATAAAATGTCTAATGCGGACTATGACCAATTTTCCCCTTCAGATAAAATTATTTAAAATGTAATATTTTTGGTACTACTTCAGTTATGTTACTTCTAAGCAGGGCCTATATGGCACCATAGTGTGGTCAGAATTTCAACGGAAAAGGACCCTTTGAAAAAGTGCGATATGAAAGCTGGGATCTAATAATCAAGGCCCTTTTAACAGAAAAGGATGTAATGCAAGTTCACTTATTATGGTCACATAACCTGTCAAAATAGGCCAAGCCCCTAATTAGCTTAGCAGATGTAGTACAAAATATTACTTTTTAAATAATGTTATCTGAAGAGAAGCGTTACCATATTTTTAAGGGAAAAGCTGTGTTACTTCTGGGCGGGGCCTATTCTGGGTGGTTATCTGACTATAATAAAAGCAAATTGCCATTGAGTCCTTTTCAGTTAAAAAGGAGTTTGATCAGATTTATTAGATTCCAGCTTTCAACTCCCCCTCACTAATCTTGCTCTTCAGAGAAAATAAACACCCAAACAGTCCACTTCAGTTTAGATCGGGGCTTCACTTAAGGGCGCCATGTTGGTTACTCCTAGAAGCAACATAGCGATACTAGTACTTTTTTACATTGAAGAATATAGGATATACTAAATGGCACTCAAAAAACATGAAAAGAATGTATCTAGGATTTTAAAAAATGAAAAGCAAAGTAACACTAAGTGACGAAAATGAGATCAGATTATTATATACAAAATAACTTCATATTTACCTTCATCGGGACTATGAATAGGAGTAACAGCAGGCAGTACAGACTTAATGCTCTTCTTTGGGCGAAGAAATAAAGTAGTGGACTTTCGACGTTTCATGTAGTGAGCAACAACTCCTAACAAAGTAGCACTTGCACATACAGATATGATGAGAACCTGAATTTCATTTCAATTATCAAACAAAATAGAAAAACTGGTCCCTAAACATATATACTAATTAAGGAATACTTATTTACACTAAAAATAACTTTTAAAAACTAAAAATATAATACCTTTTGTGCTCTAGTTAAGTTTATTTGTCCAATATTACTTAATGTTCTTGGTGAAAGAATATCTTTTACTTGAGTCATCTTGTACATTTGTTAAAAATTAAATTACTACATTTATTTGTTAGATTACCTTTCGCTAATAAATAAGTTAATATGTTTCATGAAGGATTGATTATAAAGTTAAATACAGAATCCATTAAAAGCTAGAATTCAAAATTTCCCATCACATGTGACGTAAGTATAACCTCGTCCTAACATAACCTGCATCATAACACTTCTAGCTGCTGTGATTAGAATCTGTTTATTATATTTGATGAAGAAATGTCTAATAGGATTTATTTTGTTGGAATTTCATTTGATAGTCTCAGACTGATTTTATTAAACAGAAATAATAGAGAATGTCAGTAATCCAAGAGTAACTTGCAAAAACTTGACTACATAAGTATGAACTAAGATTATAAAAAACACCCTTTGGTCATTTCAAATGTTTAAAAGATGTCAACAAGTTCCTCTAGTTGTCAAGAAAAATTAACTGCTGGTATTAATGACCTTCCTAATGAAGTACTAGAATATATAATCAGCTTCTTACCTCCTTACCAAGATTTGGAAAATTGTATGGTTGTTTGTAAGAGGTGGTACAAAAATGTTCAAAGTGAGATGATTTAACTATTCCTTTCTATAATAATTAGAAATAAAAACTTATCTAATAATTGTTATGCTTTAGGTGTTATACGCCACAGAAAAATAGAATTCCATCGTGCCATAAGTAATTTCAACATTCAGTGGGAAAACAGCCATGAAAACCCTAAACAGCAAATTATTACTAAGCGGTACTCTCATTCAGCATGTAGCCATGGTATGTTGATAAATCTTAGTACTGTTTTACTCAGTTTTTCTTAGTGGTTGATTGATTGTTCTTTAAGGGAAATGAAATATATAGGTTATCCTTTTGGTTACAAGTACACGTGGAGGAAACATATCCTGCAAGTGGGCCAATTAATCTTTTGGCAAAAACTAGCTAAACAGTTAATATTTGGTTGTAAATATGACAGTTAACTTTGAAATGTGAAATTGACAGTTAACTTGACAAGTTAACAATTAACTATAAAGTTATAACTCTCAAGTAACTTTATTTAGCAACGTCTGCAGAATTTCGTCATGCGGGGCAGGCTGGTAAAATTTTCATTTATGGCAGTGCAGGCTGGTGAAATTCTCGAAGTGATCAAGGTATTCTGACCTTGTAAGGCTCAATTAATTGTTAAAATAAACCTTATTGATATTTAAAAGTTGATATACATATGTGTTTATATAATACCTGATAAATATAGTAAATGAATACAAAGTTATTTTATTGGTAGTTTTTGTTTCTCATATATAAATGATAATTATAGTAAATGAATACAAATTTATTTAATTGGTAGCTTTTGTTTCTCAAAATTTCTAGGGGGGCAGCTGCCCCCCCCCCCCCCTGCAGACGTCCATGTTAATTAGTTACTTCTCAAACCATACTCTCTCTACATTTTCCTCACACTGGGAGCCGAAATTGTTGACAATTTGAATGAGGTTACTGTGTTCAGAACTTGTAACTGGCCTTCTTATGAGAGCATGTAGGTGCAAGAATCCATCATCCCTCTTGTTTATGGCTCTTGGAGGCTAGTCCGTGCCCTCAGCCAATAATGCCAGTCTATTGGAACTGCTAGAGGGTTTCTAATAGTTGTGTGGTGAAATCCTCATAATTTCCTTTATCCTTCTTCAGGCAGCTTCATACTTTTTTTTTTTTTTTTAATGTGTCCCTATATACCTCTACCACCTTGGGTCTACTATGAACCCTATATAATTGTTATATATTAAATTAATTAGGTAATTCATTGTTGCATAATCACATGAGTGAAATATTAATTCAGTTTATTAAATAAGGTTGTAGAATAAACTACATACATTAAATTATTCTTAAATATAACAATGGCGACGAGGGAAAAACTAATTAGACAAAGATCTGTCTGCACAGAACAACTCACACGGATAAAAAAACAATTGAAGGATGAAGAACATACAACTACAATTGAAAGCATTAATTACTATGCCGATAAAATTGAGCAAATAAGGAAAAACTACGATGAAATTCAAACTAAGCTTGTGATGGTGGTGAGTGATGACAAGTTTAATGGACAATTAAATTACATATACAAAGTTGAGGAGTTGGATAAAAATTTAATCGTAAGAATTAATTTAATTGGGAAAAATATTAGAGCTATGATAGAGCCAGGTTAGGAGAAAAAAATAAACTATGCTAATCATTCATTTGGAATAAAATTTGAAAAGTATAATAAGGAAATAGTAACTTTCACAAATTTTTACGAAAGATTTGAAAACTTTCTATACAACTTTCCTAAACAATATTCATAATGACGAGCAGAAAGTACTACTGTTTTTAAATTATTTAAATCGGGAAATTTACGAGAAGCTGCGAAAAATTTGTTTCTCAAAACTACCATCCGCAACCAGTTATGCGGAGGTGCAAAAGATTTCGAAAGATTATCTGGAACCTCGTACAACCATCTGGGTGCAACAATACAAATTTAATTCACATGTCCAGCATTCAGAAGAAAGCATTAGCGAATTTAATGCATGTCTTAAAGGAATATCCACTAAATGTAAATTTAATTGTGAATGCGGCAGATCCGTTGCTGACTTATTATTGCGTATTCAGTTTGTTAGTGGGCTTTCTGAAGCAGGTATTACAGCTGCATTACTTCAGTCAGAAAATTTGTCTTTTGACGAACTAGTTGAAAAGGCAAAAGTGCTAGAAAGCTCTAAAGAAGAGAGTAAATTAAACAGGACATTTGATCCAGTGGTAAATAAAGTTCAGAGGCTGCTGAGAAGATTACCTGAGGAAGATAATCCTGCTTTTACAGCACTTAAAGGAAAATACTATGAGTGCGCTGATCAAGGACATCGTGCCAATAATTGTAAATTTAAGAACAAATATTGAAACCATTTTGGGAAGTTGGGACATATTGTTGGGGCATATATAAGTAGGGACAAAAACAAAGATCAGGTAGCTACGAAACATTTTCTGAACAATCTGAGGATGAAGTTGATAATAAGCTTGTTACAGTCTTAACCAACTACAGGATATGCGCAGAAGAAAAAATAATGCTACCTATTAGAATTGAAGGCAGAAAATATTCTAAGAATTAGATACGGGAGCTGCAGTTTCATCAATCTCTATTTTAGATTTTAGGAAAATCTGTCCTACAATAACACTTGTTGAAACTAGGTTAAAAATGAAAACTTACTCCGGGGAATTAATTAAGCCAGCGGGTGTAGCACATGTAAACGTTAAATACCAGAATAATTTTTTTAAGGGAAAATTAATTGTTATCAATCAAAACGTTTCCCCTATACTAGGTCGAGATTGGTTAAAAGAAATAAAATTAAAATACCGACAGACTCCGCACACTATGAACAAAAAGAGCCAATTTTCCCTAATTGTCATTAGGCTCTCCAGCTTGAGGAAGGTGAAACAAGACCTATTGGACAGGAAAGGCGAGAAGAACCAACGACGATTCTTTAAGGAAGGAGATCGTGTCCTAGTTCGTGTGTACAATAGCTGAACCAGATGGGCAAGTTGTGTTGACACGACAAGGTAGAATGCATTACATCGTTAAGTTAGATGGAGGAGGGAGTGCAAGGAAATATCACATTGATAAAATCAGAAGACTTTATATTAATTAATGTTTATCCGTCGAACCTAATTTCCTTCCTTTGGGATAAACAAACTTTCCTTTTCGGGTGGGGGAACTGTTATATATTATATTAATTAATTCATTGTTGCATAATCACATGAGTGAAATATTAATTCAGTTTTTTAAATAAAGTTGTAGAGTAAACTACAAGTATTAAATTATTCTTAAATATAACAATGTCTGAGTCTTAAAAGTTATTATAGGGATATCTGTAAATTTTATAGAGCTGGTTGGGTTGATCAGATCGTTTAAAATCGATAACACGACCATATAATAAGATATGAGCTGTCTCATTTGAGATGATATCATTTATTATCTCTACTATACTGTATATTTGTAACCTCCTTGTTCTAATGTTTTATACAATGTTACCTTACTATTTATTTAAACATGTGTTCATATAATGTCAATTAAAGCCTTCAATTCTAAAAGGTATTTTATTTCAATTTAATTGACATTATATATATCAGTCTTATATCGAAAGTTTATGACTACAAAGTGCTAGTACATTTACAATCGAAGAAATGAACAAATTCCTAGAACCAGCTAGACTCGATGTAGAACCGACATCTACTAACGCCACGGATGAATGGACGCACTGGTTCAAAACATTTTCTAACTTTTTGAAGGCTGTTCTTGCTAAGAGAGAGGAGGGAGACAAATCTCCTGAAAACGAGGTAAAACTTAATCTTCTAATTAATTATGTAGCTCCATCTGTATTTAGATATATCTCTGACTGTACTAAATACGAGGAAGCAATTAAAGCTTTACAAAGGATTTACGAGAAACCTAAGAACGAGGTTTTTGCCCGCTACACTCTAGCTAATCGTCGTCAGCTACCTCATGAAAATCTTGAATCGTTTTTACAGGCTTTAAAGGATCTTAGTAAACCATGCGATTTTAAGGCTGTCACAGCAGAGAAAAATAGAGATGATGCCATCCGTGATGCCTTTATTACTGGACTCTCTTCAAGTGAAATACGCCAGAGATTACTTGAGAGTAAAACTCTAGAATTAGGTGAGGTTTTTAACCTATCTTTAGTCTTAGAATCAGCGGCTCGTTACTCAGCTTCATATCAGACTTCCAATTTAAATTCTGTTGCTCGAACTAATAGTCAGCCGCATTCCGTTGAAACTTTAAAGGATGCATCGGGGTCGAATGCAGATGATCAGGCATTGTGTGCTTCTTCTTCCCGATGCTATTTCTGTGGAGGCCAGAGGCATCCCAGGGAGAAGTGTCCAGCTCGAAACGTTACTTGTAAATTCTGTTCCAAACTTGGTCACTATGCTAAGGTGTGCTTGGTGAAGCAGAGAAAGGTTTCGCACAACTCTTCAATAACAACAGCTGCTCTTAGTAAACAATCATTTGTCGCATCCGCTCCTTCTTGTCTCTTTAAATCTGTCATTCGCGTACTTGTTAACGTAGTCGAAATGGACACATTTGTTGATACTGGGAGTTCAGAGAGCTTCATTAGTTCTAAGGCTGTCAAGAGTAATAACTTTAAAGTTCAACCTACAATAAGCAATATTGCAATGGCTTCAACCTCTCACCGGTCTACTGTCAAACATTGCTGCGTATGCTCACTCGATATTCTCGGCCATGGATATGAATCAGTAAAGCTACTAGTCCTCTCGGAGCTATGTGCTGATGTTATTGTCGGCCATGACGTCCTTCAAAATCATTCCAGTCTCGAAGTAAAATTTGGTGGGGAAAAAGATCCTATAAAAATATGCTCTGTTTCTGCAGCTGAAGTGACTCCAGCTCGTCTGTTCTCCCATCTCACCCCCAATATCAAGCCTATTGCTGTAAAATCTCGAAAGCATTCGAGAGAGGATTACATTTTTATAAAAAATGAAATACAAAAGCTCCAGGAGGAAGGAGTAATCGAACCTAGTCAGTCACCTTGGAGAGCTCAAGTTCTTGTGATTCGCAACGAGAATCATAGGAAGCGAATGGTGGTTGATTATTCCCAAACAATAAACAGATTCACACAACTAGATGCATATCCGCTCCCTCGTATAGATGAATTAGTCAACCGAGTGGCATCTTGGAATTATTTCAGCACCATAGATTTGAAAAGCGCATATCACCAGATTCCTATTCCAGTTGAAGATTGACCTTACACAGCATTCGAAGCTGTGGGTAAACTTTGGCAGTCTTGCAGAATCTCCTTTGGCCTAACGAACGGTGTTGCTGCTTTTCAAAGAAAAATTGATGAGATAAGGGAACTAGAAAAACTGGAAAATACAGAAGCTTATCTGGATGATGTTACTATCGGAGGAAAGACTAAAGAAGAACACGACAGACACCTCGAGCGCTTCATGGCTGCGGTTCGTAAGTATAAATTAACTATTATAAAGAAAAGTCTAAATTTTGTCAAACTTCAATCAAAATTCTTGGTTATTTGATTGAAAATAATACTGTAAGACCAAACCCCGACAGAATCGAGTCGCTGCTTAAAATTCCAGTCCCGACAAACAGCCAAACTTTGAAGTGAACAGTAGGGCTTTTTTCTCATTTTTCCAAATGGGTAAGGTCTTTTTCTGAGAAAATTCACCCACTGAGCTCAACAAGCCGTTTCCCGTTGTCTCCTTAAGCTATCAGCGCTTTTGAAACTCTAAAATCAGAGATTGCAAACGCCACCATGACGCCTGTACTTGATGATGTTCCATTTATTATAGAAACAGACGCCTCCGAAGTAGCTATTGGAGCTATTCTCTCACAAAACTCCAAGCCTGTCGCCTTTTTCTCTCGAACATTGTCCACTTCAGAGCGTAAACATTCGTCAATTGAAAAAGAGGCCCAAGCTATGGTAGAGGCCATTCGTTACTGGAGGCAATACCTCGTTGCTCGGCACTTCACTGTTTTAACCAATCAGAAATCGGTTTCTTACATGTTCAGCTCAACCCTGACTTCCAAAATAAAAAACGATAAAATAATGCGTTGGCGTTTGGAATTATCTAATTATTCCTTCGACATTATTTATCGACCTGGGCTTGCGAATACTGCCGCTGATGCGATCTCCCGCTACTGCTCTTCTTCCTACAGCCTGAGTAATCTTCAAGACCTCCATAGCAAACTTTGTCACCCAGGTGTGACAAGGATGAATCATTGGGTCAGGAGTAAGAACCTTCCCTATTCTGTTGAAGAAATCAGGCGCATCACATCCACTTGTAATGTCTGCAATCGGGTCAAGCCCAGATTTACCAAGTTTGAAGGCACATTAATAAAAGCCACACAGCCGTTTGAAAGACTGAGTATAGATTTCAAAGATCCACTACCTTCCAAAACTAGGAACAAATATATTCTAACAATTGTGGATGAGTACAGCCGATTCCCGTTTGCGTTCCCGTGTCCTGATATGACATCATCTACTGTCATCAAATGTTTAAAGAATATCTTCAGTGTATTCGGTACCCCAAGCTACATTCATTCTGATAGAGGTGCGTCTCTGATATCCCTTGAAGTGAAGGATTTCTTGGAGTGTCTTGGCGTAGCGACCAGCAGGACAACACCGTACAATCCACGAGGAAATGGCCAATGTGAGCGTTACAACGGTATTATTTGGCAAACTGCTATGCTTGCTGTTCACTCAAGAGGCCTAAGTGAAGCTCATTGGGAGATAGTGCTTGACGATGCTCTTTATTCTATCAGGTCTCTGTTATGCACAGCTACTAACTCCACTCCACACGAAAGACTTTTTAATTATCAAAGAAAATCACCTAATGGAGTATCCCTACCGACTTGGCTTATGAATTCTGGGAAGGCTCTCCTAAGATCCTCTAGCCGAAGAAGCAAGTACGATCCATTAGTTGAAGAGGTCGAACTCCTTGAAGCTAACCCCTCGTATGCACATATTCGATTTCCAGACGGACGAGAAGATACGGTATCCCTCAGAAATCTAGCTCCTGCAGGGACGGAGGCAAGATCAGTTCATCCGTCAAATCAAGATCCAAACCTTAATAAAAGTCAACCCTACTTCGCTATTCAAGAGGAACCGACCCATGCTATAAGAAACTGCGAAGGACAGAAGGTGGCTGAAACATCTCTTCAAAGTTCTACTGAGGCGGAGACTGAAGTATAATCTCTTCGAAGATCCAGCAGACTCAAGACCCGACCTGGATATCTGAATGATTATGTCACTTCTGCTATTTCTTAGGGGGGATGAATGAGATGATATCATTTATTATCTCTACTATACTGTATATTTGTAACCTTGTATATTGTAATCTAATGTTTTATACAATGTTACCTTACTATTTATTTAAACATGTGTTCATATAATGTCAATTAAAGCCTTCAATTCTAAAAGGTATTTTATTTCATCATTCTCAGCAGAAACTGCACAAAGGTGATTCTGCTATCTTCAGTGAAAACATATGACTTATGAGTTTACCAACGTAGATTGCTGTCACTTTGTTAAGTAAATTGCCGTCAAGATTTAGTAGTAACATGCTTCTTCTTTTGACTGAGTAGCCATCTAAGAATTGGTTTTCACCTGGTGGCAGCAGTGACGAAGGTCCACTACAGTAACTTGATAGAGACAGTGTCAACCCCCTGTATCCGCCATCTTGTTTCTAAATAAATAAAGGTTTCCATCAGCCTAATGAAGAATTTCCACGTTTTAACCTGCATTTTTTATTCAAAATTGCCCTTTTTTTATTTTGATCTATTCAATTGATTCCAACAAATGCGAAAAGCCTTTTTTTTCTAAATTCTAACTTTTTTTCTAAACTAATCCACTAATGATGTGTAATTAGGAACTTAAATTAGTCAGTGTTGCGCCGCCGAGTAAACATTGGAAAACAGATGATATTCATTCTCCCATTGATAATCAGGCCCTTAGTTTATTTAAACATCAATTTTCATTCAGAAGTCCCCCCAATCAGTAATTTTCATAAATTACCAGAACTTATGTATCATTAATCCAAAAAAAAATTATGATTTATATTTTTCCGCTTTGCAAAAATAAAAAATCTGGTGCGATGTGGACAACACACAACTTTCACTTACAAACTTAATTAGATTAGAAATTGACAAGTTTTGATAGTATGTACACGCCATTCCTCAACTTCTCACCTTTATACACTTATTTAGTTATAGATAAGAGTATTATAATTTGTATTGGAAAATTTAAAGCTCTCAGTACTTTTCAATTTATTATTGTTTATTTCTTTTTTTAAGGGGCCAAAAATCCTAATTTCACCAACAGTCGTTTTTTTTACTGCTTACGTGTTTTCTACTGTGAGTTGCTTTTTGTAAATATATCGTGAAAGTGAATCAATAGAAGGTATATTTACGTCTCGTAGTAAAGTTTGTCTCTTATGCCTTTTGGGAAACCAAGAATGATTACTATTCTTCTAAAATCACTTTGTATTGTATTCAGAAATATATTATGGAACTAAAGTTTCTAAACTAAAATATAATTAGCTAGCTGACCCATGATTAAGCATTTCGCACGAAACTTTGTTTGGTTCCCTGTTCACTCCCCACCTTATAGGCGGGCGCAAGCGACGGTGCTACTTCTTTACAGGAACTAGAGAAACGGGGATAAAAGCCGGGCTATCACCTGGGATTCATAGGGTTTTTAATTTATTTTTCCATAATTAAAACCCGATTGAGCAAAAAATCATTTGAAAAATGTCTAATAGGTATTGCTCGGTCCCTCAGTGTTGAAATAGAAAATCAAAAGACGTGAAATTCCATTTATTTCCAAAAAATAAAAAGCTTCTTAAAGAGTGGGTTGTAAAATTAAGAATAGATAAGCCTGTTTCGAAACATATGACGATATGTAGTCTTCATTTGAAATAAAGTGACTATATTTATCCATGTAAATATTAGTATTTGACATTTTATTATTCCAAAATGCTAGTTTTATGCAAATAACATTGGGACCATAGTGTCATAGATTTGTTTTTCTTTTTTAATTTTCCACATTTTTGTATTACATCTGTTGTGCTTAATTGTTCCGAGTTTTCAATGCGATGCCTCAAAGCTTTGATAAATAAATAAATAATATGACAAAGAAACTAAGCTGTCATAACAATGATTGTATGAATAGGTAATTAACGTTATTCCTAACCGAAAAACGTTGAGTAAAGTTACAATGATGTGTTTGCATTTACCAGAACTACCAGCTTTACACGTACAATGACAAGAAAATTGCTTATTATTATTAATAAATTCGATTTTCACTTTTATTTGATGGGGCAGTCCTTTAAGATTGCTAATTTGAAGGCACAAGGCTTGTAAAATAACTGTTTTTTTTTTACTTCTAGATATTATTCCACATGTAATTATGTGGTTTGCATCAAGGATAGCCTGCCCTTCAATTAATGGTCTTTTAAAATTACCAATTATCTCTATCACATCAACTATGTCTATCCCCGTTCTTTCCGACATTTTGCAAAACTACTAGCTCACCCTATAGTCGATTGCGCCCGCCTATACGAAATTTCTTTAGACAGCAATGTTTTAAATTTGACAAAAGAACTTGATTTTCTGGTGTTCATTTCCTTAAAACATTTTCCTGTAATCTTCCTGATACTATTGAATTTAACACTATTAAACCACCACTAAGAATATAGCACCGCCCGTGGATATTATTCTTTCTGCATCCTGATATGAACTACTTATGATACACATTATTTAATTATTTGATGTATTACTGAACAAAGGCATAAATAAATAGGTTAAATTTCAATAAGTAAATTCAATGGATTTCTTGATGTGAGCGATTATACAGCCTCTTCCTCTCATTTTTAGAAAACTATAAAGCCTAATATTTAAGTATACATCATGAATATCTTCGCTATTAAAGTATAATAACAGTCCGCGAGGGGTTTCATTGGAAAATCTTAGGATTAACTCCGAAGATGTTCATCCGAAATTCTATAAAACCCTGTTAGTCCTGTTCTGATCCGCCGATTTGATTTCTCCCAATTTTCTTGAAACCTCTCACATTTTCTATGAGGATCTAATATAAAATAGACTTTTAAAATCAACAGTATCATTATTTTACTGTAATGATATAGAAAAAATGACTAAAGCAAGTGAAACAGCATACAAATAAAATAATGAAGTAACCATAAACAAAACATTATTCTGTAATATAACATTTTCATTTCTGAATATTAAAGAATTTTTATCGTATAATACATTTTTACATTCATCAACCTATATATGAAATATACTGTAAGGGAAAGTATTGCAATCGTGAAAAATTTCGACTTTTTCACCAGTTTTTTCAACAAAGGATAGGAAAATTTTGACCTTGTATCAATTGCAGTAATTAAATTTTAACATATTGAGTGCTGCATTTCCCTAGGCCCCCTCCATTAATTTTAAAATTGTATGAGATATCTTTAACTTTTGATTATTTAAATGTTGTTAGGAATTAGAATAGGAGTTTGATTAATAAATATAGGCTAATGTGTAGTGTAGTATTCAATTCAATGTAGTAATTGTAGTATGTAGTGATTCAAAATATTTACATGAAAACATGAATACCTGCAGCAAACCCAGTTGTACCAATTGGAAACCCTGCAGCCCAACTCAATTGTACCCAACAGTTCTTGATGTTGTTGAGATCAGGAGAACAAGCTTTCCGAGGCAGAAATGAAGTATTATTCTATTCAAAATATTTGTTTACTAACCAACCCGTGTGGAATGGAACATAGTCTTATTGGGAAATAGATCTTGCTATAGTGTGCTTGTTTACATGTTCCATTATCAGCTCTCTTATGTTTCCCAATACTTTTTATCATTAGTTTTTTATATGCAAAATTTCATTTCACTTCGCTGCGATGACCCACGCCACTATCGCCCATTTGCCAGCGACTTAAAATCCTTTGATTTTCTTGTTGGTCATAAAAATAATATTGGAGGCCTTCAAGACTATCTCAAGTGACCACTTTTTGTTACTAAATATAACTTTTAAAACCTTTTCTTACAGCCAACATGATCCTGTGAAAACTATTATTCAGTCGACTTGTGGTGTTGCGAGGGTGATGTTTTTTTTAATCTTCTGTCATTTAAATCTAATGCAATCTGAGTAATTGCTGTCATACTTCGGATGGCAGTGATTACTGCAGCTAACAAAGCCATTTGTCTTGAAGCTCCTGCAGAGTTGGATGCTTCGCGTAATATTCTCCTTCGTTCACACATTGTGATTACCATTGGCCTGCCAGGGCCTTTTTTTTTGTGTCATGCTTACCTCCAAGTCTAAAATATTTTCTAATCACGTGTTATATTTGGTAATGAGTTCTAAAATTTATTGAAATTTTTTCGCACAAGTTTTTAATTACGCCAATTTCACAGCACCTACCTTAGCGATTGGGTGTCCTAATAGACTAATCTTGATGTAAGCAAACAAGTCAAAATCACAAAATCATGGGCTTCATCAAAGTAAATTACGTTTTACTCATCATCAAACGACATACAAAGAGACTGTATGCTACTTAATATTCATTTATTCAGATTGCATATGTAAATAATTTGAATTTTTAAAATGAATAACATGAATGTATCTAGAAGCAAAGTTGGCAAAGAAAAGTAAATAGATTAATTAAATAAAATATTATATGTCAGTTAGTGTTAAAAAAAAAAAAATAGATTAATCAAACTGGTTATGCAATAACATTTTAAATAATTTGGGTTTGATAACTTTGACTAATAAATATTTGTATTGATAGCGTATGTATGATAAAATGGACTTGTAGAATTTGAAAACAAATTAGTTAATGAAATTAACAATATATGTTCCATATAAATTGATTAGTAGCATTAATTTTTTAATGCACAAGGTTTTAATTACGCCAATTTCACAGCACATTACCTCTGTACGTTTTGAAATTTAATAATGTTTTGCCAAAAAGTTCAGTAAATAAGCCAACAAAAAATTAATTCACGCAAAAATAGCAAAAAGGGTTTGATTTGAGATATAATGAAAGACTGAGTGGCTTCATCTTATCTTCTTATAAAGCATTTTACATGAAAATGCTTTATAAGAAGATAAAATATTAAAATGATAACTAAGGGGGGATTTAAACATTGATATAATAATCTATACCCTAAAGACCTAAAATGAGTATATTCCCTTTCTTATTACTTATTTAATTATTCTTGTAAATGAAAAATAGTTGAGTGGCCTATCATTTTGTCTCATGGTATATATGGGTAATTCTCATTTTAGGGGCAAGTTTTAGTCTATTATAACCTTTACTTAAAAGGTGAAGCCTAACCTGATTTTGTTTTCCATTGCTATACGGTGAAGGTATATTTCTTCATAATAAAATATTAAAAATGAAAATATTAATGAGTAATATGATTTTATAATTACTTAACATTACCACGCACTGTCCCACTCTCGATTTTGTAGTAAATATGTATTTTTACTTTCACTTACCTATATATGAAATATATAGTAAGTGGAAGTATTGCGATCGTGAAAAATTTCGACTTCCGGTTTTCAATGGAAATACACGTTTTGGGATCCCCTGAGTCCAATTAACCAAGTCCCGCGAAATGGTCTGTGTTTGTGTGTGTGTGTGTGTCTGTGTGTGTGTGTGTGTGTGTGAACAGACTAGCTCAAAAACTATAAACGTGCGATCCTGAAATTGGGTATTTAGTGTAGGTATATGCCCGCGATGTGACGGCATAAATTTCATCAAAATTACTTAAAGGGAGGGGGTACTTTACTTAATAACTTTTTAGGTTTTTTTCGATTTTCTCAAAAACGGCTCTAACGATTTTGATTAAACTGAGTATTTGATGTATTAATATGTCCGAGATATGACTGTAAAAATTTCATGAAAATTGATCAACCGGAAGAAGGACTTTACTTAATAAATTTTGTATCATTTTCACGTGTTTTTTTTACTTACTCTAAATCGGCTTTAACTATTTTGATCAAACTGGGTATTTGATGTATGTACATGGCCGAGATATGACTGTAAAAATTTCATAAAAATTGATTAACCGGAGGGGGGACTTTACTTAATAAATTTTGTAACATTTTCACGTGTTTTTTTTATTTTCTCAACAACGGCTCTAACGATTTTGATTAAACTGGGTATTTGATGTATGTATATGCCAAATATGTGATAGCCAAAATTTCATCAAAATTGATCAACCGAAGGGGGGACTTTACTTAATAAATTTTGTATCATTTTCACGGGGTTTTTTATTTACTAAAAAACGGCTTTAACGATTAATAAAAATAAGATATGAATGTAGAAAAATCTGGTGCGTGCTCGCAACACACAACTTTCACTTACCAACTTACTTAGATTAGAAATTAATGCGTTTTGTTAATAGCCACTTCTCAAATGAACAGATCGGCTTTAATTATGAACAATGATCTGTCATTAATTATCATTTATCTGTCATGCGTGGGCTCAACGAGTTTTATGAGTTGACTGAATATTTTTCTTTTTTTCTCCTCTTTATTTTTATCATACCTCATACTTTGCCATTTCTTATTTTTAGGCGTAACGAGAGACAGTTAATTTCTCCATGTAAACTAAAACAAAGGTACTTTATAAGAAAGAAACAAACAAACAAAAAAGCCCCCCCCCAAAAAAAAAGCCCCCTCAGAACATTTTAATAATGATAAAGCTTACCTGATATTAAAAAAAACCTAATTTTCATTAAACATGACGAATTTGATAAAAATCGTTAAAGCCGTTTTTGAAATAATCGAAAAAAAGGTAAAAATTGGAAAAAAAGTCATGAAATAAAGTGCCCCCTCAGTTGGACCAATTTTGATAAAATGTTGGCTTTTACATATTTGGTATATATATACATCAAATACCCAGTTTCTTCAAAATCGTTAAAGCCGTTTTGTAGTAAATAAAAAATATGTACACGTGAAATTGGTACAAAATTTATTAAGTAAAGTCCCCCCTCCGGTTGTACAATTTTGATGAAATTTTTACAGTCGTATCTCGGGCATATACATACATCATATACCCAGTTTGATCAAAATCGTTAAAGCCGTTTTTGAGTAAATAAAAAAAACACGTGAAAATGATACAAAATTTATTAAGTAAAGTCCCCCCTCCGGTTAATCAATTTTGATGAAATTTTTACAGTCATATCTCGGGCATTTAAATAGATAAAATACTCAGTTTAATCAAAATCGTTAGAGCCGTTTTTGAGAAAATCGAAAAAACGTAAAAGTTATTAGATAAAGTACCCCCTCCCTTTGAGCAATTTTGATGAAATTTTTGCTGTCACATCGCGGGCATATACCTACACTAAATACCCAATTTCAGGTTCCCACGGTTTATAGTTTTTGAGCTAGTCTGTTCACACACACACACACACACAGACACACACACACACACACACAGACCATTTCGCGGGACTTGGTTAATTGGACTCAGGGGATCCCAAAACGTGTATTTCCGTTGAAAACCGGAAGTCGAAATTTTTCACGATCGCAATACTTCCACTTACTATATATTTCATTTATAGGTAAGTGAAAGTAAAAATGTGTGACTTTGGGAAATGATATTTAACAAAACACGTCAATTTCTTATCTAAGTAAGTTGGTAAGTGAAAGTTGTGTGTTGCGCGCACGCACCAGATTTTTTTCTCTTGAAACCTACGTTTAATGAGAGTGAAATTTATTTCCACTCATAAACAATAACATGAGCATTCTGAATTATATTTTTTGTTAATTTTAGTTAACTGTATGCAGAGTTGGGCATATTTATATTTATAAATACGAATATGAATTTATTTTTATCTTAATTTTAATGTGAATATGAATATAAATTTATTTATATCACGATATTTGTGAATATGAATATAAATAAATTCGTATTTACAAGTGTGAATATAAATAAATTCATATTCACAGGTGTGAATACGAATTTATTCATATATAGAAATTTTTCTGTAAATAAAAAAAAATTCACAGGAAAAATTGTGAATATTCACAAAAAAATGTGAATATTTATATCTCAGCTGTGAATTCGGCCGTATTTACAAATAGAGATGTGAATATAGAAAAAATTCACAAATTGAGATGTGAATTTCTACTAAATTCATAATTTCCCAATAAATTTATAAAATTCTTTTCGGATTTCTCCATATCGGTACACATTATAGAGTTAACCCTTTTTATGGAAATCACATCAGATATTACCTGATATCGATTACTAGGTTATCTGAGGTGCTGATTATGAAAATGATATCGATTTTGAGATTCCACCGCCAGGTACCGATTTATTACAACTTGCGCGATATAATCAATCTTGTTGTCGGCTCTAGGGTTATCTGAGGTGCTAATTATGAAAATGATATCGATTTTGAGATTCCACCGTCAGGTATCGATTTATTACAACTTGCGCGATATAATCAATCTTGGTGTCGGCTATAGGGTTATCTGAGGTGCTGATTTTGAAAATGATATCGATTTTTAGATTCCGCCGTCAGGTATCGATTTATTACAACTTGCGCGATATAATCAATCTTGGTGTCGGCTATAGGGTTATCTGAGGTACTGATTTTGAAAATGATATCGATTTTTAGATTCCGCCGTCAGGTATCGATTTATTACAACTTGCGCGATATAATCAATCTTGGTGTCGGCTATAGGGTTATCTGAGGTGCTGATTTTGAAAATGATATCGATTTTGAGATTCCGCCGTCAGGTATCGATTTATTACAACTTACGCAATATAATCGATCTTGGTGTCGGCTATAGGGTTATCTGAGGTGCTGATTATGAAAATGATATCGATTTTGAGATTCTTCCGTCAGGTATCGATTTATTACAACTTGCGCGATATAATCGATCTTGGTGTCGGCTATAGGGTTATCTGAGGTGCTCATTATGAAAATGATATCGATTTTGAGATTCTTCCGTCAGGTATCGATTTATTACAACTTGCGCGATATAATCAATCTTGGTGTCGGCTATAGGGTTATCTGAGGTGCTGATTATGAAAATGATATCGATTTTGAGATTCTTCCGTCAGGTATCGATTTATTACAACTTGCGCGATATAATCGATCTTGGTGACGGCTATAGGGTTATCTGAGGTGCTCATTATGAAAATAATATCGATTTTGAAATTCCGCCGCGGCGGCCACGGCTAAAGGGTTATCTGTGGGTACAATAATGATAATAATAATAGTAATGATTAAATTTGACACATATCGACATATAAATCAGAGTATAATTAAATTCATATTCGTAATTTAAATTAAAAATATACCTATAAACCTATAGTTAACCCTATCGCCGACACCAAGATCGATTATATCGCGCAAGTTGTAATAAATCGATACCTGCCGGTGGAATCTCAAAATCGATATCATTTTCATAATCAGCACCTCAGATAACCTAGTAATCGATATCAGGTAATATCTGATGTGATTTCCATAAAAAGGGTTAACTCTATAATGTGTACCAATATGGAGAAATCCGATAAGAATTTTATAAATTTATTGGGAAATTATGAATTTAGTAGAAATTCACATCTCAATTTGTGAATTTTTTCCATATTCACATCTCTATTTGTAAATACGGCCGAATTCACAGACTGAGATATAAATATTCACATTTTTTTGTGAATATTCACAATTTTCCCTGTGAATTTTTTTTTATTTACAGCAAAATTTGTATATATTAATAAATTCGTATTCACACCTGTGAATATGAATTTATTTATATTCACACTTGTAAATACGAATTTATTTATATTCATATTCACAAATATTTTGATATAAATAAATTTATATTCATATTCACATTAAAATTAAGATAAAAATAAATTCATATTCGTATTTATAAATATAAATATGCCCAACTCTGCTGTATGTATGTTTAAGTAGTTTCGAAACTTTGTCCCTTCACTTTGACAAGAGATAAAGCCTTGAAAAAGGAGGAACATTAGGGAAATTTCTTTTGAGTATAGTGATCACCATGGAGTTTAAGGAAAACCACCTGTGGATTAACCGACTTCAGTTGGGAGCCGGCCTCTGCGCATGTGCCTCGTAAAAAAAGTCACGTACTTTTATTGTTGTCATTACCACGGCATGTTGATAATACGCTTTCTTTTCAAGTTATTTCATTCTTTATGTCATATTTGTTTGACTATCGATTGTCTAAGTCAGTTGGCAAAAAAAATAATCTCAATTAGTTACAGAGCGGTTTTGGCCGAATAAAATACGTGGAAATGTTGAAAACTCGTGTCATTCCCATGCCCGAAAATTAGCTCGGTAATGACATAAATTGTGCCGTAAATGTTTTTATGAAAATTGCTCATAATCTGAGAATCACCCATATATTGATTAGGTAAATCGGGGACAGATTTTCGCCTAAGTTATTTTTCGATGCCTTTTAAAATATATAATTATGATTTGATTTTTCAGAATTTTTTTCCCGTAATGAAAAATTATTATGACAATTCTTTTGGTATCATCCGATTCTTCATTAAATGTGGAATAAACTATACAATAAATGCCATTAAGGCACTTTAACAATTAGTCATTGGCATACGTAACTGATTCGTTGCCGAGGCAATGAAATTATAGATTGAATCTGAATTTCAAGCAATGATCATGAACTGCTATTATGCTATATTTACTGTGGATGGGTCCAAATACATGTACATTTTTAACCACACTAAAAAAGTTCGAAAATAAAATGTAAAAATTTCCCGTAGTTTGAGAATCACCCATATAGTATTATATCTCAGAATTTTATAGTTAATAACCAAAAAAATAAATATTATCATGTTTATTAGAAAGAGTTGAACACAACTAACTTAATATTAAAAAATAAAAACTTAATATATTCATAAAATTGAAACATAATAATTAATAATTGAAAAACATAGTGTGTTATTATAGGAAGTGTTTGGTTTAGGAAATGATTTAATGATTGGTTTATTTTAATGGAAATAAGGATAGCCTTTACTTCGGTATAAATCAAAATAATATTCTATATTTCAAATAAATTAATAAAATAGATAAATAGATTAATAAAATAAAATATTGAATGTCAGTTAGTGTTAAAAAAAAAAATAGATTAATCAAAACTAAAGATCAAGTTTATGCGTTAAACTGGTTATACAATAACATTTTAAATAATTTGGGTTTGAAAACTTTGACTAATAATTATTTGTATTGATAGCGTATGTATGATAAAATGGACTTGTACAATGTGAAAACAAATTAGTTAATGAAATTACTATAACATATATTAACAATATATGTTCCATATAAATTGATAAGTAGCATTAATTTCAGAATGTAAATGTAAAAAAAAAATCTAAACAGATAATTATTTTTATGTATGATGAAAATATAATAATTTCTTTAGTTCTATCTTTTGTGTTATGGAACAAATATCGTCTTTAAAAGGTATTTGTTAACAATCTATTGCAAATTAAATATTAATGAAAGCCTATAATATTAATTATTTAATGATAATTGCTGTGAGAATCGTGGAAAATATAAGTTTGAGGCTTAATCAAACAATTGATTTTAGATAATATATGGTACATGAAAAATATATTTTCAAATATCTTCTTATTAATTTGCACTCATAAGATAACTGGTTTCTTGGTAATGCTTAATTATTCTTTTAACTGTAGAGTGACGTTTCTTAATTATTTCTGCGATATCTCTCAAAGATTTTCCCTCATTTCTTAAATTAATAACCAACTTTCTAATTTCTACACAAATTTCCATTTTTAGCGAAGTAACAGAAAAACTCGCAAATCACGGCCACTTTAAAGACTTAACTGACTAAAATAAAGCTTTTTGTTTATATTGAAAACGTTTGTTTATTATTGTACAGTATTTGAAGGAGTTTATAATAAATGTACACAGACTTATTTTGCAATGGTTCAGGAGTTCTATTAGCAATTATCTTTACCTTATCTTTAATGTTATATTTATTTTTCTTTTGGTAGTGAATTTTAATTCTTTCAAAGTTATAGTTTAAAAGAAAATAATATAAAAAATGTTTTCTTCATTTCCTTTGATGTCCTAGGCAAACTTAGAAAATTTTAATGTGGTGTACACAGGCTTTTTTTAACTAACTGTACTTTATTGGGGGTTGAAAATGGTAAATGAACAATTAATTTTAATCCAACTTTGTCGAGTTATGCATCGTTTTTGATGGTTTCTGTGATTCTGTGCCCATTCCAAGCAGTCAGCAGATAATAAGTTATTAGATTATCAGAAAAATCTGATATCTCAGTTAAAAATATTATATTTCGAGTACAACTTAAGCTCCGACTACTGTGATGGTCCTATTAGATCCAGAAGATAGAAACTACCTAAGATTCATAGAAACTTTTTTAAAGACCTTTCTTCCATTTCAACCTCCCTTAAGATCCCCCCGTAATTTGAGCGGACTCCGCAGTTCTCGAATCTTACTACTATTACAAAGTGAAAACCAAAATTTCATGAAGGCACAATTTTTTCACCATATTTCTTTTTATCCTGAACTATGAGGGATGATAAAATCTTATTGAAAAATGCTGTAATTGGAGTTAGTCAACTGGAATGCCCATCATACATAGTAATCAAATCAACTCTTTTTCATAACTACAATAAGAACACTTCAAACTTTTTATTTTCGATTTATATTCAGTCAATTTGTCTCTTCTTTTTATGTCTGTTTTTATTCGCTCACTGCACTATTAAGAAATGTTACCTCATATTGCATTAAATTTACTTAAGTATTCATTATATATTTATTAAATGTAATATGTTGACCAATTAGCCTTCTTACGAGAAAATTAATGTTTTAAGGTAACCAGTTGGTTTTCTAATAGATTGCAGAGATGTAGAATCATTATTTTATTTTAAACGCAAAGGATAAACTAATTATTATCTCTCAATTTTTTGGCAATTTAAAAAGAACAGTTGAAAAAATATGTAACCTTTACAAACTGAACTGAATGAATGAACAATAATCATTGAGTGAATCGCACCCTAGCGCTGCCTGGTAGCCTGGAGCTGGAACTAAATTTTTCATTCATAAACTCGTATATCAATTTCAAAAAGGCTAATTACATGGTGCGAGAGGTTTAAAATTCCAGTCCTTTTCTCTTCAATTTTACACCCTTAAGAGAAAAACGGAAACCTTCTTCTCCGTTAGGGGTTATATGGCAACACAACGACATAACTTACTTAATCGTACGTGGAGTCGTTGCTGGAAGGTGTGACGTAGATTTGAACGCCCTACTCACATATTATTAGTTCACCCAAACATCATAAAAAGTCATGGATCACCCTAAAGTAAAACGCTCACTATCCGGAGGTAAACTAGTCCCCCGTTCGGGTCTCCGGGTGGGGACTGCTTTAGGGGATTCATGCCGCGAGTTGAAAAATATAGATCTAAGCATTGGGACGTGGAACGTAAGAAGTTTAAATACAGCGGGTGGGTTAAAATCGGTCGCGGATGAGGTCATGGGATATAGTTTAGAAATCGTGGCGCTGCAAGAGGTCCGCTGGCCAGGGGAGGACTCGTTAAGGGAAGGGAAATACACTTTGTGGTACGGTGGGAGCGGAAACTATCGTTTAGGCACCGGATTAGAAATACATACTTTCCGCGTTGAAGGACATTCGATTTTACGGAGATAGGTTATCAGCATCTACATTTCAGGGGCGGTGGTTTAAAATCGCGTTGATCAATATACATGCACCTACTGAAGATAGTGACGATGAAGTTAAATGCGAATTTTTGAAAAACTAGAATCGGTTTATGATAAACTGCCGCGAAGCTACATTAAAATTATTCTGGGAGACACAAATGCAAAGGTAGGGAGGGAACAAGTATAATATCCTACCATCGGTAGAGAAAGTTTACACGAATATAGCAAAGATAAGAGTATATGACTAATAAATCTTGCCACCTCGAAAAACCTTATAATAAAAAGTACTACGTTTAACCATTAAGATATACATAAATATACTTGGACCTCACCGGATTCGCAAACCCGTAATCAAATTGATTACCTCTTGGTTCAACATAGGTGTCAAAATAGCGTAATTAATATTCGATCATTCGCGGGCGCAAGCGACGATGCTGCTTCTCTTGACTGGAACTAGAGAAACGGGGATAGAAGCCGGGTCTGTACCTGGGATTCATAGGGTTTTTTGGCGTTTTTAATTTCTAGTTTCATAATTAAAACCCGATTGAGCAAAATATTATTTGAAAAATGTCTAATAGGTATTGCTCGGTCCCTCAGTGTTCAATTAAGGACGTTCAATTAAAAGACGTTTTGCATTATTTATTTCCAAAAAATAAAAAGCTTCTTAAAGAGTGGATTGTAAAATTAAGAATAGATAAGCCTGTTTCGAAACATATGACTATATGTAGTCTTCATTTAAAAGAAAGTTACTATATTTATCCAGGTAAATATTAGTATTTGACATTTTATTATTCCAAAATGCTAGTTTTATGCAATTAACATTGGGACCATAGTGTCATAGATTTGTTTTTCTTTTTTAATTTTCCACATTCTTGTCTTACATCCGTTATGCTTAATTGTTCCAAGTTTTCAATGCGATGCCTGAAAGTTTTGATAAATAAATAAATAATATGACAAAGAAACTATGCTGTCATGAAAAGGTAATTAATGTTATTTCTGACCTACTAAAAACGTAGTTTAAAGTTACAATGATGTGTTTGCATTTTTGCATTGATAAGTTATGGGAAGGTATCAGGAATAATATTAAAGAGGTCGGTAACTTGTGTCTTGGAAAAAGAGAAAATAAAAAGAACAAACCTTGGTACGATGAAGTTTGTATTAACATGTGCGACAAAAGAAAAGCTGCTAAATTAGAAGCGTTAAATAAACCTAACGAAATTAATCTTGCTAACTTTCGAGCATTAAGAAAAGAAACTGCTAAACTGCTCAAATTTAAAAAGCGAGAGTATCTCAAAAATAAAATAATAGCAATCGAAAGTAACAAAATCGATAATAATGATAAACCCATGTACGAAGGCATAAACAGAATTCGCAAACGGTCGGGGCCTGTTAGGCAACTGTAATTAGGGATGAAAATAACTACATCTTGGCCGATCCGGTAGACATCTTGAGCGGTAAAACATCGGTCCAAGGATTATTTCGATAGTATTTTAAATACGGTACATTTTGAGCAAAGTCAAAATCTGGAGGCTGTTGAAGGCGTATTTCCTAAGCCCTGTGTTTTTATAGGTGTTCTCTCGCCTTGTCCTTCACTAGAACAATGAACACATTAAGACAATATTTAGACTGGTTAAAAAAAAAAAAATTCTGTTAATTATCAGTTAAAAGTAACAAAGAAATAATAAACAGTAGAACCTCCATTATCCGGGGTAATGATGGGGATGGGGGTTCACGGATAATCGAATCAAAACATTTTATTGACTTAATGTGATAGAAAAAAAAGTTAAGTGGTCCCTGGTGGGGTCGGGGAAAACCCTCCCCCCGCCCTAATCTATAGTCTTACCTAATAAAGATTTTTGGACTAATTACCTATGCGAGAGATAATTAGTCACGAAAAAAAAACCGTATTAATTACGGTTTTTAAAATTTTAGTTCGCGAGAACTAACAATAGATCGCATTGACAAAGATGGTCGCGGTAGTCAGGGGGAGGAGGGGGTAAATCATGGTATCACTAGAACCAATGAACCCAAAAAGGTCTCTGAAGATGATAAAATCTCAGCACTTGTAAAAAGAGTCGTCCAAGAAAGATTAGAATCTGCGAATGTCGTAAAGATTAGGGACAGCCAAAATTCAGAAGCACTTGAATTGGCACCAAGCAGTGGAAAGCCTACCTTCCCAATCCAGCTTATATAATCCTCAAAAGTCTAAGGCCGTATCCGCTCAGGAGGAAAAATTAATTACCTTCAAGGATCCAAACCTTGCAGAAACTGGAACGTTCCAGCTCGTTCGAAGTAAAAGAAGCCGGAAGAAGGCTAAATCTTTTAGGAAGAGCGAAGAATCGAACCAAGGCACAAGTAACGTACATGAAGATGATATACTTCTTTCTACCTTTGAAAGAAAAACCGAAGACGATAGCAGACATTGTAAAATCCCTTCCACAAAAGCCGACCCTTAAGTCAAAACCGACTTATCTTACTATAAGCGGAACGGTTAAGAGCGCTATGGACGTTATAAATGGGCTCCCTTCTCCTGCTGAGATTGGTGTAAGTGCCTCGATTGTCCGAAAAACGAAGGGAGACTCAATTTTAGTTCGACTAGAAGATAGTTCTCACGCCACGAAAGTTATAGGATGGCAGGCGTTGCGCGAAAACGGTCTCCAAGCGAGGTTAGCATTGAGGAAAAAACCAAAGATGGAGGTGAGGGGTGTGCCCAGTTCATGGCGCTCGGAAGAACTCGCCAGATTTCTGTGGGGAAGAGTACCCGAGAAGTCGGTCCCCACGCCATTGGTAAGTGACGATATCCGCCCCCTTTTTTCCTCAATTGCTAGGAACGGATTAACGGAGAATTGGGTCCTAGAAGTACACCCAATGGTTCGGTTCCAACTGCTGGAGATAGGTAATTTGAATGGAGGATGGTGGTCCTTGACATTCAAGGACTATCTTGACGCCCCTCGGTGCACCAAGTGTCAAGGCTACGAACACACCAGGGCAACATGTCCAGGGGATGCCGTAATATGTATCTGGTGTGCAGTCAGTGGTCATGTAATAAAAGATTGCCCCCAGAAACAATTAAAGGTTGACCCGACTTGTATTAATTGTATGCGAGCAAACGCCCACCCAAAATTGTCGAAACACAAGGCGGGTAGCCGAGATTGCCCGATACACTTGTCATGGTGCAAAGAGGTGGCTAAAAGAACCTATTATGAATAAAATTACCGTTCTCCAGCTCAATATGGGCCGCCGAAGGGTTGTAGCAGATGAGCTTCGTGATCTCTGTCAACGTTATGACATCATGGCGGTCCAGGAACCGACATGCCGGGGGAACATGGTCACGGGATTTGGTCCCACGTCGAGAGTTATAGCTCTAGGCAGAGGAGAGAGGAGGCCTAGAGCTGCCATCGTGGTTAATAACCCGAACCTCTACGTGATGGAACTGAGGCAATACTCCATGGCCGATATGGTAGCATGCTATATTAAGTGGGGTGGTGTATCCTTCACCCTAGTTTCTGCATACCTACCTATCGGTAATGACATCGAATATGACATATCTGCCATGGAAATTATCACAAGTCGAAGTAGAAATGTGATAATTTGCTCAGATACCAATTCCTGGAACACGGTTTGGGGTTCCAATCGAACGAATAGAAGGGGCGCTAAGCTCGGTGAGTTTATTGCCAGGAGTCAATTAGTCGTAGTAAATGATATCTCTAACGTCCCCACTGTTATATGAGATATATGAAAGATACCATATGTTTATAAATATCATTCATTATTACTTGAATAACCTGTAGTAAATAAAGAGCTTTCCAATTTAAGTTTTTCTGAATACATAAAAGTGGCGACGAGGATGGTTAAACCAAAGGAAAGCGATGTCAAAGGAAATGAAGGAGACCAATTTTGCAAGAGAGAATGGTCTTGCGATAAGTTGGATGTGGCTTGCGATGACATCGAAGTCTGGTATGTCATGTTTACTAATCAATTAAAGTTAAATCGTATAACATCAGAGGAAAGGAAACGCGAATTGTTCATAAGTGGATTGCGGCTTAATACGTTAAAAATGTTGATAACATTATGTGCACCGGATTCTTTAAATTCGTTTTCGTACGAAGAATTGTTCAAAAAGTTAAAGACAAATCTATGTTCAAAACCAATTAAGGTGTCTGAACGAGTCCAATTCTTCAGTCAAAAACAGTCCGGCCATTCCCTTTCAGAATTTGCTCTAAAAGTAAAAGAAAAGGCACTTAAATGTGAATTTCCATCTGATTTTTTCCAAGATGCTCTTATCACGGCGTTTGTCATGGGGATCGATGATTTTCATATTCGTTCAGCCTTGTTAGAGAAAGATTACGACGATTTTGCGACGGTCGTTGAACATTCAAAAACTTTGTTTTCGGTTCTGAGGGTATCTCCCGAAGTTGAAGAAATTTCAAATGTCGTTCCAAGAACAAAACGTGAGAATTACAAATGTTATTCGTGCGGGGGGCCACATTTACGGAAAACCTGTCGTTTCAAAGAACTTATATGCCATAAATGTGGTCGAAAAGGGCACATTAAAAAAGTATGTAAAGGTAACATACAAATTGTGGAATGTAAAGATGATTCAACATGTATAGAAACGATAGATCTTTTGAATATTTCAAATAAATACGATTTGGTTTCTCCAATATTTGTCGAATTAGTCGTAAATGGAAAGGATTTTAAGTTCCAACTGGATACGGGAAGTGCAGTTACTGTGATTTCAGAAAAATCTTGGCAATATCTTAATGAATTCAAGCTTTGCACTTCGGAACATAAATTTTGCTCATATACTGGTCATGTGATCGAAATATTAGGAAAAGGTGAAGTTCAAGTCAAGACACCTTTAATGAAGAAAAACCTAACCGTTTTTGTAGTAAAAGGTTATGAAGTTAACGATCTATTAGGTAGAGATTGGTTAACGCAGTTGCAGTTGGATACCGTTCCAATTAGTGAATGGTGGAAAAGATCAAATCTTAAAAAATCATGTGTCTCCAATGTAAATAAAAGTAGTAATTTTGAATTAAATAAAATGTTGGAACAATATTCTTGCGTTTTTGAAACAAAAAACGAACCCAGTTCTAAGGCGGTGGCGCATTTATTTCTTAAACCCAACAGCAAGCCTGTTTTTAAAAAAGCTAGGCCCGTGCCGTATGCACTAATTGAAAAGGTCAATGATGAGATAGATCGGCTTTTAAAAAGTAATATAATTGAACCTATCGAATACAGTCAATGGGCGGCACCATGTGTCATTGTTAGGAAACCTGGTGGGAAAATTAGATTATGTGCAGATTTCTCGACAGGACTTAATCAAGCGTTAGAATTACAAACTTTTCCCTTACCGACCGCTGAAGAACTATTTTCTAAGTTAAACGGAGGGCAAAAATTTACAGTTTTAGATATCACTGATGCGTATTTATCGATTCCAATCGATGAAGATTCTCAAAAATTATTGGTGATTAATACAATTAGAGGACTTTTCAGATATAAACGGTTATGTTTTGGGGTCGCTCCAGCTCCAGCTATTTTTCAAAAGGTTATGCATACAATGCTCAGTGGAATCAAAGGCGTGGGATTTTTTTTAGATGATATAATCGTTACCGGTAAAAACGATGAGGAGCATTTTCGAAATTTACAAAATGTACTACAACGTGTAAAAGAATTTGGATTCAGGCTGAATCGGGCAAAGTGTCAGTTTTTCTTAGCGTTTGTAAATTATTTGGGGTTCAATATTTCAGTTGATGGTATCCGCACTGGGGAGGATAAAGTTCAAGCTGTTATAGATATGCCAAAACCTACCGATTTGAAAAAATTGGAATCGTATATTGGAATGATAACATACTATTCCAAATTTATCCCACACTTTGCTTAAATCTGCAACCCTCTAAATCGTTTACGCCGCAAAGGAGTTCCTTGGAATTGGACTCAGGACTGCGATGCTGCTTTCGAAACTTTTAAAAAATTCCTAAAATCTACTCAGGTATTAGCTCACTACGATCCAAACTTGCCATTAGTTTTAGCAGCTGATGCTTCTTCGGTCGGAATAGGTTGTAGCCTATCGCATCGGTATTCGGATGGATCTGAGCGTCCCATCGCATATGCATCCAAAACACTGACGTCGGCTGAAGTTAAATATTCACAAATTGAACGCGAAGCCCTGGCTATTATTTATGCTGTAAAAAAATTCCGACAATACCTACTGGCAAGGAACTTTATTCTTCAAACAGACCACAGACCACTTGTCACAATATTTGGCTCTAAAAAAGGGATTCCCACGATGACGTCTGCAAGAATTCAACGTTGGGCACTTTTACTTTCATGCTATACATTTACTGTTGAATACGTGCCTACGAAAATTTTGGAAAAGTTGATGGACTAAGTCGTCTGACAGTAACTCAAGATGTACAATTCGATGAGGATGAAGAAAGGTTCCAGAACGTAATTATTGCGGCTATTAACAACGATTCATTAAATTCAATGCCGGTAACATTTTCAGAAATTGCGGAAGAAACTCATAACGACTCAGTACTAAAATTAGTTTCACAGTGGATTGTATCTGGGTGGCCAGATTTGAATAAAGAAGGTGATCCTGAAGTTAAGGAATATTTTAAGATAAAGAACGCCTTATCATTACACGAAGGATGCGTGATGTTTGGTATTCGGGTAGTAATCCCGCACAAGTTTCGGAGATACGTGTTACAATGTCTTCATGAGGTTCACGATGGTATTGTACGCATGAAATCACGGGCAAGGGAAGCTGTTTGGTGGCCAGGTCTTGGTAAAGACATTGAAGAACGGGTATATAATTGTACTTCTTGCAATACCTATGCGCGAGCAGAACCACAAGAAAGGTATTTGAATTCTTGGCCAGAAGAAAGCGAAGCGTGGGCTCGAATTCACGTTGATTTCGCCGGCCCTTTTTCAAGATAAAATGTTCTTATTAGTGGTCGACTCTTGTTCTAAATGGATAGAAATAATTTCGATGTCGAGGATCACCACGACTAATACTGTTGTGGCATTAAATCAACTATTTTACAGATATGGCCCGCCCATAAAATTAGTTTCAGATAATGCAACCACATTCACGTCAAAGGAATTTGCGGATTTTTGTCGGAAGTGGGGAGTACAGCATATCACAACACCTACCTATCATCCTCAATCGAACGGACAAGTCGAGCGTTATGTGGGTACATTCAAGAGAGCTATATATAAGATTCGCGATGCTATAAGAGGGGGAAAGTTATCGGAACAAATTCAAAAATTTTTGTTGAACTACAGAACTACGATACACCCAGCAACCAAAACAACCCCGGCCGAAAAATTTTTAGGAAGTAAATTACGGAACAAATTGGATATACTACGTCCATACAATTCAAGAGAGAAGGTGGAGGACAGAACTGTATTTAAAAAATTTAGTACAGGGGAAGAGGTTCTGGCTAGGAGTTTTGGGAAAAACCCCTCATCCTGGACTACAGGAGTAATTGAGAAGCAAATAGGCCGTAACACTTGGTTAGTAAATATAGGTGGAAGAACCATGAAGAAACATGCTGACCAATTACGAAAGAAAAACAAAAACATTAATCTTCGCGATGGAAACCTAATTAAGTGAAGAGGTGTTATATGAGATATATGAAAGATACCATATGTTTATAAATATCATTCATTATTACTTGAATAACCTGTAGTAAATAAAGAGCTTTCCAATTTAAGTTTTTCTGAATACATAAAACCCACCTTTACTGGTGGCATGGGTGACAGTTGGATTAACCTCACGCTAACATCACCGACACTCACAAGATACATTGTCAATTGGACCCTCAAGTCAGAAACGAGTTCTATCCACAAAGCCCTAATATTTAGTATAGTGCAAGATTCAAGGGGTTCCCACGGTAAAAATGAGGGTTATATAACCCGCAAAACCGACTGGAGTGCTTTCCGATGTATGCTGGAGGGAGAACTTGCCGATCAGGATTGGAAAGAGGGAGAATCGGATAGTACAAATGACCTGGACAACAGAGTATCCAGGGTCACCAGTGCTATCCTTGACGCTGCAGAAAACTCTCTCCACCATCGGAAAGCGAGGGCTCGACCTGTCCCATGGTGGACGCCGGGATTAACTAGTGAGAGAAGCTTAATGAAGAGAGAGCTCTACAGGGCCCGGCGATTGTACCAGAAGTGCAGATGTAACGAGAGGCATGCACTTCGGAATGAGTATAAGTCTAAGGCCAAGGTGTACCGATATGAAGTGCGTTCACGGAAACGTAGGTCCTGGGATGAATTCATCGTGGAAGAGTCCACCAAGAATCCTTGGGGTATACCCTACAAGGTGGCAATGGGTAAGATGACCCCACCACAGACGATGACAGCCCTTTCTGACGGAGTTTCCCAAGCAAATACTCTTAATGAGGCAGCTATCCTCTACGTTCAGGCGACATATCCCAGGGACGACCCATCCCAGGACAATGAGGAGGAACAATTCGTGAGACGCACTACGGCATACCCCCCTGGCACAGACTTTTGTCCACCATGGAACATATATGATCTCCGTCTTGCTGTGGATAGACAGAAAACTGGCCGCGCTCCAGGACTGGATGCAATAGATGCGGCGATCTTAAAGAACAGTATTCCTTATCTGGAAGATAGGCTCTTGGGAATATTCAATGATTGCCTAGATAGGGGATACTTCCCAAGAAAATGGAAGATCGCCGATTTGAGATTACTCTACAAGGGTGGAGGCAGGGACAAGCAGCTCCCTAAGTCATATAGGCCTATATGTCTCCTCCCTGTGATGAGCAAGGTCCTGGAGCATCTTATCTTAACAAGTCTACGACCAGTACTTACTTGAGCCAGTCATCCACGGCAATACGGTTCTACTAAGGGAAAGGGAACCGCTGATGCTTTACTTCAAGTTCGCGCAGACGTTGAACAGAGGTCGGAGCGGTATGTCATGTTGCTGCTCTTCGACATATCCTCCGCCTTTGACAGCGTCTGGTGGCCGCGAGTCCTCCACCAGCTACAGAAGTACGACGCTCCAAGCAACTTATATACCCTCATACGCAGCTACCTCCAGGATAGATTCGTTAAGATAAGAGGCACTTCTTTCGAGTTTGAATACTCCATACAGAGGGGATGGAGGTCTATGGAAGCTGGTATTCGACGAGTTATTGGGAGTCCTCGAGGAACAGCGGTTCCCTGCAACGGCATACGTTGATGACCTTGCGGCTATAGTGGCGTCTAACAGCAGAGCCGGAGTAAAGCAAGAAGCTGAACGATGTGCCAACGTAGTTAGCCAATGGTGTGAGACAATGAAATTAAAGATGGCCGCGGCAAAGAATCAGGCCATCCTCCAGAGAGGCCAGACTGATAGGGCGCATCCTATAAATCTAAATATTGAAGGTACCAGAATACGTCCAAGTGAGGTGGTCACTTATCTAGGAATCAGATTTAGTAGAAGATTGAATATGACTCCTCATTTGGACTACCTCGGCAAAAAGTTGGCCCATACCTTGAATGGTCTGAGTCGCCTGGGGGGCGCATTTTGGGGACTCAGATACCCAGCAACAATGACTATTTACAATGGGGCGATTCTGAGTATCCTAAGATATGGCTCTCCAGCGTGGTCCCAGAATCTCTCACACTGGCAGAAACGAAGATTGGCGACGTTCCAGCGCACGGCTCTGCTACGAGTCACTAAGTCTTACCGGACAGTTTCTCACGAGGCGGTGCAGGTCATAGCAGGAGGGGTTCCTCTCGACCTCATCCTGCGAGAAGATTTCTTGAAACGGAAATTCAAAACAGAAGGCTCAGCAGGTCTACTGGTAAATATCCAGGTAAGGATTGCAGAGGATCCAAGACAATGGAAAAAGATTTTACATGAGGAAACAATAGAAGAGTGGAACCGGCGGTGGGTGACAACTACAAAAGGTCCTACCTTAAGAAAATATTTCCCCACCGTTCACGATCGGTTAAAAGCAAAGTGGGTCCTCCCAGATTATTGGGTCTCGCAATTCCTTACGGGGCACGGGGCCTTCCGAGCCAAGCTGCATGGCTTTGGAAAGGATATTGATCCCCTGTCCCCCACATGCAGGATACCGGAGACGGCTGAGCATATTGTTTTAAACTGCACCGCCTTCGAGGAACTGAGGGCTAAGTTAATGAGGGAAGCTGAGCTCTATATTCTGCCGGAAAACAACTTCCCTTAACTAATGGAAGAAAGAAACTACCCGTACTACAAGGAATTCGTGTACGGGTGGAAAAATATTGTGGGACCACAGCTCTTCAATCTCGGAAGACGAGGACCAGCAGTGGGAAGACCGCCAGATTAACAACTTGAAGTGGACGGAACATGGAAAATGGAAATGGAGAATTAGGCAAGGTCCATACGGCTCGTAGGGAAGACGGAACAAATTGAAGAGATAACGCACAGTTCATAGCAGCTTACTTCTGTTATATGGTTTTACAAGCAGCAGTTGTTTGCTACCCAGGAATGGGTAACATCTAACTGGTGCTAAAACCCGTTTTGCCCATTAGGCAAGGTAGGGCTGCAAAATAAAATAAATACGGAAAATAATAGTCTGTCTTCTTCTTCCGAATACCAGAGTGCTGAACCGTTAATAGTAGAACCGAGTAAAGAGGAAGTTGAAGTAGCCATTGAAAAATTAAAATCTCATAAAACAGCGGGAACAGATAATATTCCTAGTGAACTAATCAAGGCGTGCGGGGAAGCTGGGATTTCAAAAATACTTCTTTTGGTTAAAAAGATCTGGAAACAAAAAAAGATACCTGAAGAGTGAAAAGAATCTATTCTCATTCCGATTCACAAAAAGGGATCAAACACGGATTGCAATAACTACCGCGGAATCTCACTACATCCGGTTTGCTATAAAATCTTTACGTTAATCCTAACCAAAACACGCCGAGGAAATTATCAGAGAATATCAATGTGTTTTTAGGCAAAACCGATCAAATATTCCCTCTCCGTCAAATATTAGAGAAAAATAGAATTAACGGAATAGTACATCAGCTTTTTATCGATTTCAAAAAGGCATATGACTCAATTAACCGCCAAAAGTTCTATAAAATTCTTGTCGAGCAGGGAATACCAAAGAAGTTAGTAAACTTAGTAAAAATGTGTATTACTGGAACGTTCAATAGAGTTAGAATCGGTAAATATTTTTCTGAGAAGTTCGAGGTTCGCTCTGGTTTGAAACAAGGAGACTCTCTCTCACCTGTTTTATTTAATTTAGCGCTGGAATATGCCATTAGGGAGGTGACACCTACCGGAAAGGGTTTGAATTTGGGAGGGAATATACCCGGCTCAGATATGCCGATGATTTGGTATTGCTTGGTGAGAACGCGGAAACCATAGAAATAAACACAACAACGTTGATGAAAGCCGGACAAGAACATGGGCTAGAAATAAATACAGATAAGACAAAATATGTGGTTAGTCGTTGAAGTGGTGATGATTTTGCTGATATCAATGTAGAAGGGTATACGTATCGTAGAGAAATTTAGATATTTAGGGGTGATGGTAACTAAAGGAAACGAAATCGATGAGGAAATTAAGGGTAGTTTAAAATCCGGTAATGCTTGATACTTTTCAGTCGCGAAATTGCTTAGCTCCTGCCTTAGGTCCCGAAACTTAAAAATTAGGATTTACAAAACTATTATTCTTCCAACGGTCCTTTACGGATGCGAAGCTTGGCCGTTGACATTGAGGGATGAGCAACGGCTTAGATTTTTTGAAAATAAAGTACTGCATAGAATATTTGGACTGAAGAGGGATAAACTAACCGGATAATTTAGACGCTTACACAACGCCGAACTGAGTGAACTGTTCCCGGTAAATGTAATTGACGTGATAGCAGCAAGGCGAATAAAATGGGCGTGTAAAATTGAAAAACTTACTCGTAGTAGTGAAAGAATTCCTAAAAGATTATTAAGCGCGGTGCCGAATGGGAGGTCCGATGAGTGCGTAAAGGCGGGTCTGTCGAAGTGTCACTATGATCTGGGTTTTCCCCAAGTGACAGTAGTTTGGCGATACTAGTGCGTTGTTTGTTTTGTTGTCAATCTTTATTTTTCAGCAAATACCATAAACCATGTCTTACGAATGTAAAATATTATTTTTAAAAGTAGATGAAGAAAGTATATCTTGTATTTGATATGTTGTGTTTGTTTAATTATCTTATTAAAGATAAATTTTGATCAACTAACCGATAATGATTCTCTAATTTCCCTTAAAATCTAAGATAATTTGCCAAAACCATGATTTGCCTCTCTTTTTTGGCTCTAATTTGGTCAAATATTATTTCCGACCCCGCATATGAGGTATATTCGTAATCAGCTCAGCATTCCCTATAATATTCCGTCGTCAAAAGATTTTTGTCCAAAAACTCCATATACTCGAAGCACTGTGCGACGTCGAGAAACACTACTGCGCAATCACTCTTCTTTTGCTTGGCATGTTTAATGATGGCTTCGATGATTCTTGCATTAACGTGTGTTCCCGGTAGGCCTTTGATGAAGCCCCTTTGATATTTACTTAAAGTGATTTGCTTCCATAATTCGTGATCTAGAACCTTTTCTATGATCCTGCGCACAACAGAGTAGATCGTTATAGGTCTCCAAGACGACATGTTCTTGATATCTCCTTTCCCATCATACCTTATTACATCTGGCCCCGGAGATGTATCTAGCGATGTCGATTTAATAGCTTTTTTAAACGATTGGATGCCGATGGATATTAAATTGGGCTTTGGGGCGCATTTTTCATAATCGGTATGTTGTAGGAATTGTAGGAATTTTTTCTTTCGAAAAGATTTCTATAATGATTTTCGATTTCAGCTATTTTTAACGGGCACTGTTTGGGACAGAGTTGGGCGTAATCCAATTACAATGTAATTCAATTACAATTTGGATTACATTGTATTTGAATTACTGTAATTGAATTAAAATCGCTATGAATTAAAATAATTGAATTATAACATCAATTACGAATTACTTTGTAATCCCTGAAGTAATTCAATTATAATTGGATTATTCAAATAAAATTAAAACTAATACTATCACCTAATATAAATAGGTAGGCCAAAACGAAAGTGAGTGTGACAAATTTTTCGAATTTCACTCGCTTTTCGGTTAATACGTCGTGAACGGGCGAATGGATTTTCACGGTTTAAAATATTTTCCGACTATTTAGACGTAGGCTAAAATGAAAATGAATGTGACAAATTATCCGTTTTCATTTGCTTTATCAATAATATCTCGTGAACGGGTGAATTGGGTTTCACGGTTAAAACTATTTTCCGACTATTTAGAGGTAAGTTAATAGGAAAATGATAGTGACAATTTACCGACTTTTCATTCGCTTTTCCGCTTATGTATCGTGTACGGGTGAATTGGGTTTCACGGTTCAAACGATTTTCCCGTTATTTAGATGTAGGCTAATAGGAAAATGATACTGACACATTTTCCGACTTTTCATGCGGTTTTCCGCATATATATCGTGAACGGGTGAATAAATTTTCACGGTTCAAACGATTTTCCGACTATTTAGATGTAGGCTAATAGGAAAATGATGCTGACACATTTTCCGACTTTTCATTCGCTTTTCCGCTTATATATCGAGTACGGGTGAATTGGGTTTCACGGTTCAAACGATTTTCCCGTTGTTTAGATGTAGGCTAATAGGAAAATGATACTGACACATTTTCCGACTTTTCATGCGGTTTTCCGCATATATATCGTGAACGGGTGAATAAATTTTCACGGTTCAAACGATTTTCCGACTATTTAGATGTAGGCTAATAGGAAAATGATACTGACACATTTTCCGACTTTTCATTCGCTCTTCCGCTTATGTATCGTGAACGGGTGAATTGGGTTTCACGGTTCAAACTATTTTCCGACTATTTAGAGGTAAGCTAATAGGAAGATGATAGTGACAATTTACCGACTTTTCATCTGCGTTTCCGCTTATATCTTGTTTGTATTTGCTCTCTAAAGAACATTAAATTTTTTAATTGTGTGATAAATGTTTTACGACTCGTTTTAAGTCTCCCCTCCAATTGATCAATTTTGATGAATTTTTTACTGCCACATCGCGGGCATACATAAAATTTCCAGTTTAATTAAAATCATTAGACACGTTTTTGAGAAAATCGAAAGAAACGCAAAATTTGGACAAAATTCATTAAGTAAAGTACCCCCTCCGTTTGGCCTATTTTGATGAAATTTTTGCGGTCACATACATACACCAAATACACAATTTCAGTTTCGTACGGTTTACAGTTTCTGAGCTAGTCTGTTCGCACACGTACACACCCTCATACCCTCGCATGGACAAACTGCCAATATCCTAGAGTACCAACTTATTGGTGAGGAAATAATGATATTCCTTAGTCCTAGGTCAATAACTATCCTTATTCCTAGGATCCTTATTCCTCCTTATTCCTTATAACTATCCTTAGTCCTGGGTCCTAATCAACAACTATTTCATAGGAGTATATTAAATAAATTTGCATTATGATCCTGAATAATAGGTTATAACAAAAGGAGAAAAAACGATAAGGTGTAGGTTTGGTAAAAACTAATCATTAGCTCTCTGTTAAATATATGTATTTCATTGCACTACATTTCAGAAATTTCCTGAAACAAAATCGATAATAAGTAGTGAAAAAAATAAATAAATAATATTTATAATAAGATTTGGTATGTAACATGGGCAATTTATTTTGAAGCTAAGCCGCTGACTCTGCGCGTCATCAAAAAAGTGTCAAAGTAGCGACGTGCGATTTATCATGTAGAAACCTGTGGTAAACGATTCCCGACACGACTTTTTTGGTCGGCGCAGTGCGACGCCAGCGCTGAAACGCTGCATATTTAGACCATCGTCAAAAACTTTACAGCGAATCTACGATGTTAAAGAAATATTCGTTCTAAATTTCAAGCCGATATCAAAATTGCGGCCTGTATCGCGCGACACAGACGGACAGTCAAACATACACACAAACAGAGGGACAAATGCAGGTCGAGTGAAAGGGTAGTGGTAGTAAACTTTTATCCCAATCAGAAAAGTTTTTTGTGAGTGAGAAACTGTCACAGTCCCACTAGCTGCGCCACTTAAATTTCGTCAAAATTAGTATGGCCAACCGCAAATACGTTTGCAATTTTTTTTCAAAATCGAACAACAGGAAGTACCAAGCCAGGTAAAATTATTTCCCACTCAGTATATAATTAGACGTAATTAGATAATACGTTATTTTTATATTTTATATTATAATTAAAACGTACATAATTAGAACATAGGAACAAATAACGTAATCCCAGCTCTCTGTAATTGGATTACAACAGATGTTCGAAATAAAAATTCGTAATTGGATTATGCTGTAATTGAATTATAATTGAATTACAATTGGATTACAATTAAAATTTTTTTATCGTATTTCTAAAAAATAATTCAATTACAATTTAATCGTAATTCAAATGTGTTGAATTACAATTACATTGTAATCGTAATCATAATTCTAATTCAATTACATTTTGCCCAACTGTGGTTTGGGAGCAACTATATTTATTTTGAATAACTTTCTTCCGCCTGTTATAAATTATTACAATTATGTACTGAGCCACTTCATACTAATATTGCTGTTGCCTGCGGTTCCTGTCCGTCTTGTTCGCTCTCTGTGGATTTGAAACTTTTACCGCGCCCTTGTCGGCTATAACGGTTTTTTTTTTTCCCGGCTTTTCCCCGGAAGGATTTGACGGCAGGGTGTTGTGGTCCAGGCAATTCAGCATTAATGCCTTTTAAGAAGCTAAGAGAGTTGCCCACTTGTCTGTCAAAGTCCGCTTTATCAAACTCATTTCTTTTAGAAAAATTTTAAAGGTAGCCGACCATCTACCCATCACTCTCGTCTTTTCCATTCTCGTTACTCGTAACCTCAATGTTAACTAATCCTCTTAGCTTATTTAATTAGCCTCTAGGGGGTGTTTCTTAGCAATGTGGGTTCCGAGGCCCCTATCACCCTTGTAACTGAGACTACGTATGGGACACGTTTTATCATTAGTTCTAGAGGAACAGCCGGGTTCCTAATCGTTTAATTGGTCGTTTGTATTTCTTGAAGTATTTGGAATCTTGGGTATCTTTAGAATTACATCATCGATTGATACTGTTTTACCCAATAACTTACCTTCTTCGCCAAGCCACTCTACCTGGACTAATTCCTTTTCCCCGCCTCCCGTGGCCGCTTCAGACATAACAGAGGTTACTACTGCTTCCTGAATAGGGCCCCTAGATCTCAAAACCCATACTTTTTGGCCGGTAATAACTTTTTTGGAATCATTTTACCTCATATTTCTTTTACGATATACTATTTTAGTGAACCAAATAAACGTATGAGCTCTAAACTAGGTATTTACCTCGTTGTTTCCTCTTATTATTCAACTTCGATCTTACTACTTGCTCAAAATGCTCATTTTTAAATCCGTCACTTTGAAGATCAGCTTTCTGATTCTACCGCTGTTGCCGACTTCCCAGACCTTCCTCTCACGATTATTTGCAAAAATCACTTCAATTTCCTTTGCAAAAACGATTTGAAAAACGGAGAGAAAAAATTAATAATTATATTTCTTTAATATATAATATATAATAATGGTTCGGTTCTAGGTAAATAAAAATATTTCTTACAATATGGTTAGTTGGTTAGAGCTTGAGTTTAATAAAAATTAATGAGCTTTTTTTTTTTTTTTATGGATGGAATTGAGATACCTCATGTTATCTTCTCTTCGCCTTGTCGCCCTTGCCGCCTCCCTCCCGTACCCCCTGGGCAGCTCCTGTCTTCTATTCGGACATATCAATTATTTCTTGAATCAATTAAAGAAGGATTCATTTGGAAATAAATTAAAAAGAGCTCATCGAGGGACCTGGCCAACAATGATTCACTCAGAAGAACTTGCGCACAAGTGACATGAGATAGGCCGGCCGCATCAGTTCTGATTGCGACCGGAAGATAGCGCCAGCTTGTGTGATAATTTCGTTATCGAACCGAACAGGAAGGTTACAGTCCTTCCCCACTAATTTGAAAACAGTTTGACATAATTACCGATTAATATTTAATTATACCCGAATAGCATAAAGCGGAAAACAAAATTATAAATAATGAACTATAACTTGATGAGATCGAATTGAGTTTATAGTTTATATAGCAGATAGTCACTTAAGTGTCGTGGAAGGTGGCGGGGTCTATTTGATCGTCGTAGTTCTTGTGGTTGAATTTGCGCTGGTTGAGGGGCCTTGTTCTCTGGAGGTGGCTCAGTCGGTTGTTGGTCGTTTGGAATGTCAAAGGTTACTCTCCTTTGGTGTATTCCGGAAGGTCCCTCTATTGGTTCTTCGATATTCGCTTGACATGGTACTAGTGCTGATACCAACTTTATAAGTTTATGTTTATGTGACATTTCAAGCAGCGGCCTGAATCCTATTGAATGATGTAGTTGAGTAATCACAAGGGCTTCATTAAAACTCCGAATTCCCATATTTCGGAGTTATTTGTGAACATTCGGGCCTGAACCCTCTTTCCCACTTAGAGAGAGCGTACTACCTGTACTTTTTCTGTCATTGTACCGGGTTGATTTATCATTGATTAATTAGCCGATGTTTAAAAGTATTTACGTGTCGTTCAGCGAGACCTTTTGTTGCGGAATGACCTGGTGCGATTGATTTTTGTGAGACACCATGTGTTTTACAATAAGTCCAGAATTGTTCACTGGTAAATATTGCAGCGTTATCTGATACCAGATTGTTTGAGTATCCATGTGTTGAAAATATTTCATTCCATAGCTTGAGGGTTGATGTAGAAGTTGGTGCTTCTCTTTTTAAAGGGTTCTAATTTCGGCCCATTTTGATTTGGCATCCACCACGATTAAAAAATGATGTTCTTCAAATGGCCCGGTGTAGTCTACGTGGATGTGCTCCCCGTTTGATTCAGGCTCGTCCCATGGATGAACTACCACTTTAGGAGGGTTAATACGAAATTGTGCACACTGCTCACAACTTTTGACAAGGTCCTCGATTTCACGGTCGATCCCTGGCCAATAATGTCTTGGCGGTTGTTTAATCTTTGTTATCTCAACATGCGTTGCATGCAGTTCCATAAGTATTGCCATTATCATACTTCTTGGGATAACCACTCTGCCCTTCCTCTTTGGGGGGGGGGCAAATGGCAGGGGTAAAGGGGGGCTGAGGCGGAAGACGGGTGCGGGAGTCTTCCTACCCTCATGTGGGAACATCAGGCTATAGTGCCCCACTCACTGTCTGTTGTTCCCCGCTTGCCCGATCCCCTGCAACGCCTACTGTCACCTTGTGGTGCCCCCTGGGGAGTTGTTTACAACTCGCGAACGACAGAGGCGCTGGCACGGGACCAGTCCTCCTTAGGCCATGGTGGTAAGCCCCCGCCATCATGCCCTAAGTAGGAGAATCCGTAGGACAGGCTTAGTCAAAAACTCCCTGTCCGGCCCGCTATCCATTCGGGATTTAAGGCGGTGATGCCAAATGGTACCACGGGGACGACGCTCTCCCGGGCGTCGTCGTTGGGTGGTGCCAGGACCTCTAGGGGTGCCTGGTGTAGACGTGGTGGTCGTGGTTACTGGGACCACCAAACGCCGACCTGTACAGGTCATGAGTGTTTGTTGGGGTCAGGCTGGTTAGCAGGTTCTGTCCCCTTCCTCTCTTTTCTTGCCTTCATGATAGGAGGGCGATCGGTGTAGGTCGTCCGGCCAGGTACGGTCGCCTTCGAAGTCGTGAAACGCAAAAACCGATGCCCTTCCTCTCGTTCCCCTTCCTCTCGTTCACCGCCTCGGATGGTGGGTGGTCGGTCGGTGAGAGCTTAACGGCCAGGTACGACTGGGTGCATTGCCGCCGAGGAGTTGGTCCTCACAATGTCCTTCCTAACTCTCCGGGAAGGCGAAAGCCAGGTACGGCCGGAATCACACTCGGGTGCCTGCACATGCTGGAGCTGGTGCGCTTGCACTGTCCTTCCTAACTAAGATGCCATGCGATATGGTGAGCTCTAAGTCTTTTTGTGAGGATTGTAAGTCGTAGATAACCTTTGACAAATCAGGGTCATTAGTTGTTTCTACTCTAATTTTGTCTGCAGTGACAAAACAGTTGGTAATTTGGAATAAATGATTATTTATTAGTTATTGAGTATAACTGATGAACTTCCTCATTAATATATATATCAAGTGACTTCAAATCCTGGCACACTGGCGCACATGATAGGCAATCAATATTTTCGTCCTCTTTCCCTTTTTTAAAATTTCACGGAATAATCGAAACCTGAGAGAAATGAAGCATAGAGTAGGAGCCAGGCTGAAGTTACATGAGGCAATGCGCGATATTATGGCTAAAAATTCTTGTAATTGGTGGACTAGAAGGAAGTTCCTACCAAAGATATACTCGTAAAAGCGTTGCACAGCGAAAATTATTGCCAAGGCCTCACGGTCAAGTTGACTGTAGTTCATTTCCGAGGAAGTTAAGAACCTTGACGCATATTCTATTGTTTTTTCAATGCCACATACTACATGACTGAGTATAGCTGCGATTTCCACGCGACTAGCGTCTGAAGTGAGTACGATTCGTAACTATGGATCAAACGGTACCAATACCTTGTCGCTGCACATTTCCTTTTTCAAGCTCAAGAATGCTTTTTCATAGGAAGTGTTCCAGTCAAATCGCTGTCCTTTTTGTAGTAACTTTCGAAGTGAAAATGATATCGTTGAGTAGTGTGGAATTTGAAGGGCGTGACATTCCTGATACTGCTCTTAATATGTCTGGTGACTTCATGATTTTGTTAAATTCCACTAAGTGGCCCAAATATTGAATCCTTTTTTCGAAGAATGAGCACCTTGCTTTATTAAGGTGGAGATCGTATTCCGTTAATCATTTAAGACATAATCTGACCCGTGAACAATAATATTGTCAAAGTACTTGGCATTTCGGCATATGGTTAAACCTGATACTTCACTTTATTGAATTCAGAGTGAGCCGTTTTGATTCCAAAGCTTGAGCGATTCATACGGTACATGCCCCTGTGTGTGGTTATGCTTTGTATTATACTGCTTTCTTTTTCAACTGGGAGATGTAGATATGTTTTGAATTAATCAAGTTTGCAGAAGTACCTGGAGCTCCTCAGACTGCTTAGTACGTCTTCCATACGGTTGATGGGGAAATTTGCTGAGACAAGTCTTTCATTTACGCCAGCTTTATAGTCAACGCAAAGTTTGACTCCTCCATCTGGTTTAGGTATGACTACTAATGGTGAACCCCAGTCACTTGTTGTGTCTGGACTACTAGTACCTGCATTTTCCATTTCATCCAGCTCCTTGTTTACTAGTTCTCTCAGAGCAAATGGTACATTCCGTTCCTTTGTAAAGGAAGTTTTAGCGTCTTTCCTCAGTTTTTTTTTCTTTTTTTTATTGATAAAGAAATATACAATCTGTATCTGATAAACAAAAATACAATCTGACACACTTAAGGGCATTTAATATTAGTGCTCAAAAGATACATTCACACAAAATAAATAATAATTAGAAAGGAAAAATATAAACTAAAATATATACAACCAAAATAGAAAATAAAATATATACAAACACAATAGAAACTAAAATATATACAACCGGCTATTCAAAAAAAAATAATAATAATATATATATATATATATATATATATATATATATATATATATATATATATATATATACAGGGTGTTTCGGAATTGCACGGCACTATTTTAGGTACGTGTTCTCTAACACAAAATAAACAAAAAAGTTCATATTAACATGTATCTCAAACTCATTTATTAAACAGATATCAAAGGTTAAAGATTTATTATTACTATTTATTTATTATTATTACAACATTTAGAGTAAATGTTCAAAGGCGCCTCCGTTTTGTTGAATGCAACATTCAGCACGACGAATCCATGCTTCTCTGGCTCTTCGTATAGCATCAGGATGGTGGTTGATAGTTACTGCGGCTTCCACGATCCGATTTCTTAGCTCTTCTTGCGTGTCAACTGCCGCAGAATAAACCATAGACTTCATCCAGCCCCACACAAAATAATCTAATGGCGTTAAATCCGGAGATCGTGGTGGCCATTTAACAGGTCCGTTTCGACCAACCCATCGGTCTCCATAAGTTGCATTTAAATAATCAGTGGCACTATGAGAAAAGTGAGCTGGAGCACCGTCACGCATAAACCACAGCCTTTGCCTAATGCCTAGCGGAATATCTTCTAGAATATCATGCAGATTATTTTGCAAAAAATGCAAGTAAGATATACCTGACAGCCTAGGTGGCAAAAAGAAGGGGCCGATGATTTTGTCGCTTAGAAGACCACACCAGACATTTAAAGAGAATGTATGTTGGTAATGTCCAACAGCAGTCGTATGAGGGTTTTCTTCGGTCCAAGTATGGGTATTTCGAAAATTAAGAATCCCGTTTCTTGTAAAGCAAGATTCATCAGTAACCAAAATGCAGTTCAGGAAGTTAGGATATCGTGTGCATTGTCGAATTAACCACTGGGAGAAATTTCTGCGTTTGTTATAATCTTGTGGTAACAAATCTTGCCTACTTGATACGTGAAATGGATATAATTGTTGTTCGCGTAAAGTTCGCTATACGCTGGTAGAGGAAACATCGAAACGACGTGACAATCTTCTGGTACTAGTAGTAGGAGATAACTGAACAGCATCGAGTATTTCTTCTTCTACGTTTGCAGTTCGTCGAAATCGTTGTCGACCGGCGTTCACTCGTATAGGTTTTAGCGTACCATTATCCCTAAGACGTCTTTCAATGGCCTCAAACGTTTTACGATTTGGTATTCTTCGGTTAGGAAATTTTTCACGATATCTTCGAACAGCAGCAGCACCGTTTGTATGTACCTCGCCATAAGTTAAAAGCATGTCTGTTTGTTCATCAAATGTGAATAAATTTGTGGTATCTCCCATGATAATCATAAATTGAACTGTGTCACAAGATTCACTCACACTAAAACACACAGAACTAGACAAACAGATGAGCAACTACTGTCATTGCTTATCGTTCATTTGTTTATCAGGTGATTAAAACCTTTTATTTAGTATTAAACACGTTAAACGTTGTACAGTCAGTCTTAATGCAGTAAATAAATAATAAATCTTTAACCTTTGATATCTGTTTAATAAATGAGTTTGAGATATATGTTGATATGAACTTTTTTGTTTATTTTGTGTTAGAGAACACGTACCTAAAATAGTGCCGTGCAATTCCGAAACACCCTGTATATATATATATATATATATATATATATATATATATATATATATATATATATATATATATACACGCATTCTTCTATATACATTCAGCCTAGGGATCTCTGACTCCCGCTTTGCCTCCCATTTTTTGGAAAGCAAAGCAAGACCCTGGGAGATCCCGGTGCTTCTTTCCCAGCCGCATCACTGTTATTAAACCAGTGGAGACTGGGTGTGAGCACTTCGGCTACAACTGTACATGGCTTGAGTGGAGAAGCTGGCCATCGCCAGGACCCATAAGCTATATTATAAAAGATCTCTGGGCCACTGCCGTTTCAACCTTCGAGGAAGATTGTAGGGATGGGCGATGCTAGAAAGGGATTGTGCTGAAGGATTGGGATGATGATTAAGGTTCTGGTGAAATTTTGAGAATCTGGATTGGATAAGGTCAAGGACAAATGGGATGTTAAGGTCTTGGTGCAAGGTTTTGTTTGAGACATAATATGGGGCATTGACTATGGTTCTAAGGACTTTGGACTGGAAGGACAGGATACGTCTGATGTTCGAAGATTTTGCTATCCCCCACGGTTCGAGTCCGTAGGTCCAGATGGGTTTCAATATTGTTTTGTATATCAGTAATTTGTTGTCAATGGAGAGATGAGAAGTTCTGTTAAGTAGTCTATAAAGCTGGCCAAATCGTCGGTTGAGTTTTTGTCTTTTAAGTCTAGTGTGTGGGTTCCATGTTAATCTTTTGTCTAGAATGAAGCCAAGATACCGGACTGTGACTGAGATGGGAAGTGGAATTGAGTTATAAAGAATTGAAGGACAGGATCTGCGTCGGAGGGTGAAGGTGACATGCTTGCATTTGGATTCATTGATTTTGATGTGCCAGGAGCTGCACCACTGCTCTATCATAGAGTGATGTCTTTGCAGGTTTAGGGGTGCTGTTTCAGGATCGGCATGGGATAATAGGATAGCGGTATCATCGGCAAAGGTAGCGAGGAAGGTTTTGGGGTTCGTAGGGATGTCAGTGGTACATAGGATGTAAATAACAGGACCTAGGACGCTGCCTTGTGGGACACCAGCCGTAATTGGATAGTTCTGTGCCGCAGCGGACTTGAAAGGAACGATTTGAGAGATAGTATCGAAGGACTAGGTATAATGATTGGGGTAAAAGGGTTTTAAGTTTGAAAAGCAAGCCATTGTGCCACACCCGGTCGAAAGCTTGAGCTACGTCCAGAAAGGCACCAGTGCAATATTGCTTGTTTTCAAGGGCAGAAGATATATGATCAACAACGCGAAGACCTTATTGAATTGTGGAGTGGCCAGAACGGAACCCAAACTGATGTGGAGGAAATTTTTGGGATTCGAGTAGGGGTAGGATTCTTTTGAGAAGGATTTTCTCAAAAATGTTTGAAAGGATCGGAAGAAGGCTTATTGGTCGGTAGGATGAAGAGTTATTGATAGGTTTGCCAGGTTTAGGGAAGAGGATGATTATGGAGTGTTTCCAAAGCAAAGGGAAGTGGGTAGTGCGAAGGATGCAGTTGTATAGGTATGCTAGGAATATAATAGCTTTTTTTTGGTAGTTGACGAAGGACCTGGGAAGTGAGGAGATCGTATGCAGGGGATTTTTTGGGTTTCAGTTTCTTTAAAAGGAATTCGACCTCAGAGGGGATAACTGGTTTAAGAGGTAGTGAGAGAGGAATAGGTGAAAAAAGGAATTTCATAATATCAGCGGTGTGGGATGGATTCAGTTCAGGATGGGAAGTGAACGTCTTGCAAAGATGCTTGGCGAACTCTTCTGCTCTGTCCTCATCTGACGAAGCTCAGAAACTATCCTCACGAGATGGAGTGGTATTTTAAAATTCTTTTGGTAGCTTTCCAGAGGGAGTTGTCAGAAGTAGATAGAGAGGATAGGTGGAAATTGTAGGTATGTGATCTAAAGGTAGCGAGTTTCTTTTTCACCAGTTTGGAAAGGTGGTTGTATGATTTTCGATCGTCAGGATGCCTGATTCTTTGCCAGTGTGACCTAGAACGTCGCTTTGCGTGGATGAGGTTGATGAAGTCCTGTGGCAAGGAATTCTTTTGATGGCGGTTCGGTTGTGTAATAGGAGAGGATGCAGACCAGGTGGCTTGTTGGATTAGAGAGGTGAATGAATCCGCGGCATCATCTAGGTCTTGAGGAATTTTAAGGGATACTCTGAGGTCTATTTTATAGGTTAACATTTCTCTGAAGAGTTTTCAGTTGACTGGTCCTCTAAGGAATGAGGGTGGGGGCAACTTGGAAATTGAGGATGTTGAAAGGGAAAATAATAGTGGACCGTGGGTTGAGGACAGGTCGTCGAGCCTTAAACTTGAATAATTTAGAGACCCTAGCCCTTTGTGGATGAAAAAGTCTTGGAGATCAGGATTATGGTTAGGATCGGTTGGCCCGTAGGTAGGGTAGTCGGGGGAGAGGATGTTGCAATGATGGGTGTTAATGGATGATAGTAGGGATCGTCTTCGGAATTGGTTGTTCTGGCCCCCCATTGCTGATATTTGGCGTTAAGGTCTCCTACTAAAACGAAATGGTTTCCTAAGGAATTAAGGAAGGAATCGAGTTGGGATTCGGGAATGGATAATTTATATTTATATATGGATAATAGGTGTTCGCTCTAAGTCACTGAAGAATAGGGGTAAGGCTGTTTTATGTTTTACTCCGGTTATGTTTTTAACCGACTTCGAACGAAAGAGGAGGTTACTCAATTCGATACGTATGTGCTTTTTTTTTTTTTTTTTTTTTTTTTTTTTTTTTATATGTATGTCCACCGATTACTCCGAGCTGGAGGGACCGATTGGAACGAAACCTTTTGCATTTTGTAAAGTATTTTCCCAAGTTGGTCCCATTAAAACCTTTTTTCTGTTCTTAATTTATTTAAGAAGTTATCGGGAAAAAACATGAAAATAAATATTAAATTATCACTAAAAATTTTTACTTATTGGAAAAACATATGGCATATATAACATAAGGTATGCTCCAACAAGCTAGTAAACTCATTGGTAACTAACAAATCTCAATATTGTTTTAATGCTGGATGAATCATGTGGGAAAACTAACCAATCAAATTTAGAATCAAAAGAGTGGGGGGAGAACATAAGCAGTCTATTAGTTATCGACGTGTTTTAAGTGCTTGTTGGAACCAACCTACACATAACCTTAACTAATTTTTCAACAGTAGATTTCAATAAAGATATTTAATATCCGCAAAATATAATATCGCTGTCGTTTTCTGTAGCGATATTAGTATACATATTAGATAGATATATATTCACCGATGACAGTGAACCTTCTGAATTCAGATCTAGTCGACGGTTGGACAACATAAACGTAAGACCACGCAATTCGTGGAATTCCAAGAAAGACTGAGTATGGGTCTGGCCACACATGTCCGCACCGGATCCGCACCGTAGCAATAATAGAGGTTATGTTCAGAATATTTTTAATTTAACTTACATATCACCTTTAGTTATGCCTAAAGTGGCCTGTGTCTGACATGTGTGGCTTGAACTTTAGGCATAACTAAAGGTAATATGTAAGTTAAATTAAAAATATTCTGAACATAACCTGTATTATTGCTACGGTGCGGATCCGGTGCGGACATGTGTGGCCAGACCTTATTGATAACCGTTTTAAAGCAGAATTTAAGACTTCTTTAAGTTCCCCAAGGTTCGTTTAAATTTAAAATCGTAGCCCTTATTGCTTTAAATCAGATTTTGATTTCCGACTTTCACTCGCTATGCACGTTAAAAAGGAATACAATAATTCCTGGAAAAGCTTATTTTCAGTTGATTAACATTCAGGCACCTCTGTCTTCTTCCGGAATCAATCGGTCATATTAATATACAATGTAATCATGAAATATTGTGCCGATTCTTCATGGAGTGAAACTTGTTATGTTTTCCGGATTACTACTATAGGTTTTAATTTTGTTTCTGCAACTAGAATAAATTAGAAAGCCTGTCAGTGCCAAATCATTTATTTTAAGTAGACGAAAATCTGCTATCTAAGCTAAAATGTGGCTCGAAAAAATATTAGGGGCATGTCTTCTTCTTCTGCTCAACAACCCGCTAGCGAGTCGAGGCCTCTTCAATCAGTTCCCGCCATTTGTTCCGGTCAAGTGCGGCCGCTTTCCAGTTTCGAGATCCAAGGAGCTCTCTGGCATCGTGTGACACTCTGTCCAACCCCCTTAGCTTTGGTCTTCCGCGACGTCTCGGCCCATGCAGTACCTCTCCTAGGACCTTCTTGGGGATGGCAGAGTCCTCCATTCTAATAACATGGCCCGCCCAGCGGAGCCTACCCAGCCTGATGAAGGACTCGGCATTCACATCCTTGTAAAGGTGAGCCACTTCTCTGTTGGTTCTCCGTCTCCAGACTCCGCCCTCCTGCACGCGCGAGGATCGCCTGCATATCGCTCCTTGTCACGGTCCATGCTTCAGACCTATAACGCAATACTGGGCGTATGAGGGTTTTATACATAAGCTTTTTGGTTGACCTTGTGATGAGGTTGCTTCTAAGTTGTGGCCTTAGTCTAAAGTAACATCTGTTAGCAGCTGTTATTCTCTTCTTAATCTAGGATGAGACGTCATTGCTGGTATTGACAACCGAACCGAGATATGTGAATTCGTTGACCTTCTCGAAGGAATATTCCCCGAATTTCACGCTCTCTCCAGGAACTGCAGGTTGATCCGTAACCATGTACTTGGTCTTACCTTCATTTACCAGCAATCCTAATCTTCTTGCTTCTGCTTCCAGACGTACAAAGGCCTCCTCAACTGCTTTTTTGGACCCTCCGTCCAAAAAAGCAGTTATGAAATAATTTACGTTCTGCTAAATAATTTCAATATTAGTTTGTTCCATTAACAATTTCATCTATGATGACTAATTGTCTAATTTTGTTTTACGATGCTAGCTGGTGGCACACAGGCTTTGCTATTGTCTAGATAGGAGAGTCTGGATATAAAAATCTTTAAGATAGGCACTTATTAGGAATTACAATATTTCCATCAATCATTTTCCAGTTGATTTTTCGATTTTTTACAGTTTTCCACTTGCCTAAATTGTGAGTTGTAATTGTTTGCTGTGAATTAACTGAAATGTGATAGAAGAGCCAGACTGTTTTAAGAAAATTTCCATTGATTTTTAGGTTGCGATCGATCTTTATTAAATCGAAAGAAATTTAAATATTCGATTTTCTAAAGGTTGCCGAAATTTTCAAAAGCCAAACCGTCATAAGTTCAGTGTTTGCGGTTCGTGAGAGCCTAAGAGTGTTGTTAAGAGCCTAAGTCCAATAATAAATGAATGAATTTTATTGAAATAGACAGTGAAAATGAGCTTGCATGTGTTTAGGGGTTTTTCGCGTTCTAGGTAGTTATCTCTCAGGTACCGAAATAACTAACACAAATATTGTGTATTGTATTTCCCAATTAATGAAAATTTTATTATGACACTTTCCCCATAAAGACATTACACTATTTAACAAAGAAATTGAAATTTCAATGTTTGCTGATGTTCATCCATCAATAAAAACTGCAAAATAAAAGTTGATATCTCCCAGAATCAACGTGTTTGTATGAAAGTCCCCTCAGTGAAAATTTAGCAGCCATGAAAATGCTTAATATCATAAATGCTACCCCACTAGAATTGAGGAAATTTATTTTCTAAATAATTTTTTATTACGAAGGATATTATTCTTAGTACTTCGCTATTAAATTTAGTCAAAAATTCATCCAAAGGGATTACGAACATAATTGACTCAACATTAATCTTATTAAAAAAAAATCCAATTATAATCGTAGAAGGTAGGGTGTAGAAGTTGTATTATACAGGCACCGCTTTTAAACTTTTCTGTGTGTACTCATAAAATTGAACAGGTGAATGTTTATATAATTATGTATAATAAAAAAGCCCGGTAAAGACGAACGTGGTAGAGCGTAAAAAATTTCGAAATTTTTTTAACCCAACTTACGGTTTTCTACATTTGTTATCATCTCCAACTAAAAAGCATGAAATAAAAAACATTTTATAAAAAAAAATTAAACTTCGACTTCGAAACCTAGGAACCAGTAAAAATAAATGCACTGAAAAGTATGAAATAATTATCTTCTGATTTTTATGAGTACACAGCAAAATTGAAAATGTTATAAAAAGCGAAGAAATGCAATAAGACGAATAATTTTACTTTTATTTGTACAAATACTAAATTTTATTAAAAATTGTGAAATTAAAATATTAAATACTATGTTCAATACAACACAATCTTTTCGGAGGCGGCGCAAAATTTAAAATTTTTAACACTAGACATTATGAAAATCGTAAAATGGATCTTCTCTTCTCATCTATTCATTTTAATGCCTACTAATGGAATTGTATTGGTAAAATGTCATTTATATTTGCGCTGCCTCCGAAAAGATTGTGTTGTATTGAACATAGTATTTAATATTTTAATTTCACAATTTTTAATAAAAATTAGTATTTGTACAAATAAAAGTAAAATTATTCGTCTTATTGCATTTCTTCGCTTTTCATAACATTTTCAATTTTGCTGTGTACACATAAAAATCAGAAGATAATTATTTCATACTTTTCAGTGCATTTATTTTTACTGGTTCCTAGGTTTCGAAGTCGGTTTAATTTTTTTTTATAAAATGTTTTTTTACTCCGTCCTTATCTTCTCTATATACATTAACTTTCTTTTTTTTGTTTTGTTTGGTACCCCTACCTGGCCATGTGTGGCATACGGGGGGTTTCTCTAGAGGTGTAACCAACCTATTCTAACCATGGTCCGAGATTTATTCCGTGGTGCATCCATGAAACAAAAGTCAACCCTCCCAGGGCGCACAGTGGGACGAATCGCCAATCTAGGCGGAAATAGTTAACATCAACGAAATGAAAAAATCTTGTCGGTCTCTTGAAAACAATAGTCTAGCTAAGGCATTTACAAATTATTAATCACTTTAAGCAAGTATTAAGAGAATAATGGGGGTTTGAATACGGTAGTTCCCTTATAATGCTTAGTCAGCGTATTTCCAAATTATATTGTAAAATCAATAGAATCATAGAATGGATCGTGTTTTTTTGAAAAAAAATTTATGCTAGTCAATAGAAGACGATTCAGAAATTAAGTTTATATAAGTTCTTGGTTCTTTAAATGTGGATATAATACGGAGTATCCTCCTTTCTTTTCAATAGTCGATAAGCTATATTTTTTCTTATAAAAAAAGGGGTTACTAAAAATCTACCGACCACCGAGATATTTATACAGAATATAGTCCACACTATATAAAAATAAAGTATTCATTATGAACTGCTAATACCTGCTAATAAAGGTGTGCGCTTTTTTTAAAGGTATAAATCTCTCATTGTTGAGAGCCTATATTTTTAATATTTTGAGGCAATACGGATGTGCTAATGAAATTTATAAATATATAGTAAACCAGTTTCATTGGAATACACTACGGCAATCTCCGAAGCTATGACAAAACGAGATTCGATGACCATAAGTACAACAATTAAAAGCAAATAGCAAGATTTTTTCCTTTCTAGGAATAAGAAAGAAATAAAGCATGAAAACAACAGTATACCTTAGGTATCTACAAACCATTAATTCCTTAAAACAAATACCAACGGAATAACAAAAGAATAAACACGCCACACTCGTCACAATAAGTCAGATAATTTATACATCTTATTGGTGAAGCGGCAACATAGATCAGCGAATTTCATATTGTTTTGGAATAATATGGAATGGATATGGAATAATATGGTGGAATAATATGAAATGGAAAAAAAATTTATACCACGGTATGGAAGACGATTCGGCAAGTAAGCATGTATTTATTTGGCTTTTTAAGTGTGATGTACCCTTCTTTATTTCCAGTAGTCAACTTAGTAAGCTACTTACTTTAAACTACTACTTATTTACTTACTACTACTAACGAGATTGGATGTAAGGCATTCTACCATGTCGTCAATTGATTCATAGGAATAGATGGGTCCTATACAACGGGATAGTAGATCAAGGGATAGATTTATTTCATCTGCTGTCAGGTAATCTAGGTGTTTCCAAGATATATATTTTAGAAATAAAGTAGGATTCGAAAGATCATTGGAAATACGTATTAAGTCGTGGCTAAGTCGTCACTCACAGATTTTATGAGTATGATACTAGTTGTTGACAAAAGTCCTCGAAAATATGATCGATATCAGTAAGGAAAGATTGGGCATGATTACTCGACTCGAAACGAACAATAAATAGGTTCAGAGAACATACCAGGTCTAAAATGAACTATTTTTTGGGAGAATTGGATAGAATATTTGTATTGAAGTCGCCGGATGTATGCATTCAGATGGATGGATTCAGATCCATCAGATTCAGATGATTCGGAATGAAAAATTTTTTTTTTTACATTTCGATATTAGAATTTAATATATAATTTTTTAAAAATGTATTTGACGTTATTTTATAGTTAATATGTTTTTTTTCTTTTTGAATAATTGAAAATTGAATAAAGAAATATTAAAAGAATTACTCCATTATTTACAATTTATCTAAATAATTTTATATTGGTTTTTTAATTATTTTATTTATTTATTTATTTATTATTTTTTTTTTTTTTTTTTTTTTTTTTTTTTTTTTTTTTTATGACCATTGCCAAAAACCACTATTTCGACTTTTATTTATTAATTCATGCATAAATGCAATTTTCTACAAATATTAACATAAAATAAGTCGCTTCCAGAATTATTTCCTCCTAGATTGGCGATTCGTCCCACTGTGGGGCGGATTCGAACGCCTCCGTTCAGCTCGAGCGCTCCTACACGCTTGGCTATCCCGGCCCCTATATACATTAACTACTTGACGAGCAGTAAATTCTGCATCTTTGAGCTCATCTTTGATTAGTTCAAGAGACGTGGTTGGGTGTAGGCCCATAATAACAACCCTGAGCGCCCTCTCCTGGCATAACTGATAAGTGTGGAAATCGGCCTTTATGTCGGTCAGATATTTCACGACTTTTCTGCAAGTATCAGGGGTATCGGGTATTAATTTTTTGTCATTAGTACGACTTTGGCACAAATACTTTCCTGACCCCACTATTTTATTTAATTGTTGGCAAAGGAGTTGAAAATTTCTTGTTTCTTATAAATATTGGCGGAGGCTTGGCTTCCCTGGGGGTAGGTGCAGCTTCCATGTCCTCAGTCTGGTGGTTGGATAGAGGTTCATATGGAATTGGTGTGAAAAAAGGTGACTCTTCAGCCATGACTTGTAAAGAAGAAGTACCCGGCTGCGGTTGGGACTCTGATTCCAGCGCGTTCGAGTTGCCAGATGAAGCTGGTAGTGAGCTCCTTTTTGGGCGCCTTGGCCTCGGTTTGACGGGGGAGCCTTCTGTAGTGTCCAAACTTCGTGATCTTTTACTTACCTTTCCTTTGCTGGACATCACCATATGAAAGTATCGCATTTCATATTATAGATGAAAGAGATAAGAAAAAAATTAAATAATAAGCACTTTTAAAATACGTAAATAATTACGTAAACTTTACGAAAAAAAACGAGCGTGGTTGTGCTCTCTCCAGAAGCCAGAGGGCTACTGAAGAGATTATGGCTGCCTTCTCGTATTCACTAACTGCAGCTTGTTTATAGTGTTCACTTAAATGTTATAAACAAATGATTACTCACTGTATTTACTTTGTTTCTCTTCCTTGGTAGTTATTATAACTAATTACACTGTTTTTTCACTCAACTTCACTGTTTCACTGTGAAAATAATAAGTTTTTAGAGAGCGATGTAACGTGTGATTTATTAAAGCTAGCGGATGCGCAGAACCTTTCCTCAGTTTTAGAGATATTTTTATGTTTGGGATGCAGCTTACTTTTTGTTCTACAATTTCTGAAACTCTTGCACGATGTCATCCGTCTGAAACAGTGAGCTATCTATGTTCGGGTCAGATTTTCCCATTGAGTGGAAACGTTTTTCTAAGTCCGAGTCAGTTTCCTATAATTCAATTCCAAGTTGCCTGATGCAGTCACGACCAAGAAGAGGCTCAAGCCCCTTAGGGACCACGTATAATTCTGATATAATGATTCGTTTCTTTTCTTGATCTTGAGTGTTAGTTGGCCTTTACATGGCACAATGTTTTTTGAATAATCTCTAAATTTAATGCTCGATGGTTTAAGTTTTTTATTTATCCCCAACTGTAAAAATTTGTCCTCTGGCAACATTGAAAACTTTGCTCTTGAATCCACTTCCATTTCTTGTGGCTTTCTATTGGGCAAAACGCTTATAAGATACTTGTCCGAAACTGAATTGATTTCATACAGGTCAATAATTTCTTTGAGGCAATCAACCCATTTAGATGACTGAAGAAAATCGACTTTATGGATTCCCAGGGAAGATAGAGGCTGTTCCCCATTGAAGTGGTATTTTGATTCTCCTCTGTAAGGATCATGGGAGTAAGAGACACGGCGGGATGGTTCGTTAGGATGAGTGGCATCTGCGTTCTTCATCTGAATAATCAGCAACAATATTTACTCCCTTCTGGGTTCTTATAACTGATATAATACACACCCTCGATACATGGCCAACCTTAGCACATCTCACATTTCAATGCCTTCCTCTGGATCCTACATTCTCGTGACCTATGAGAATTCCTACCGCAGTAAAGGCAATGCCTATAGTCTACTCTATTCCTGGATTGGAGCGGTTCCGTTGTAGAAGGGGACAATACGACTCATTTTGGAACCAACCCCTGACTGCTTGATCGGTAGAAAAGGTGCTTTGAGTCGCGTCTTCCAAGGATGACATTTTATTTATGTCGCTGAGAGGGTTATTAATGTGACTAGTGAGCTCTTTACTATCCAAACGTGATACCTCTAAAGCCTTTCCTTGTAATTCTTCGAAAGTATTAGGATCGGCTTGGAACAACTGTTCCCGTATCCAATCGTCATGAATACCTCGTATAAACTGACTCTCTGAATTTTTTGGTCCACTGTTACTTTCTTTTTACATTCACAATCTTTATGAAAGTTACAATCTGTTAATTTCCGTTTAAGATCAACTATATAATTGGGAATCGTTTGATCAGCTCTTTGAATTGTAGAGAAAAAGTAATGATGCGAAACGGCTGTGTTTGTCTTTGGGGATAGCATCACAGTTAGATGCTCAATAAGTTTATCAAATTTTAAGTTTTTAATTGGGTTATTCGGGCCTAAAATTACAGAAAGTTATTGTAATGAGAGCTAATATAGCGAGTTTAGTATGTTTTCTGGACACTAGGAGCGCTGATAGGCTTACATCCAACATTTTAAACATGTTCAAAACTTTTAATTGTTTGATCGTTTGACTTGGGATTTTTTATTCAGTTATTACCAATGACACAAAATATAAATTTATGTACAAAATGAACATTTTTTCTGAAATTCCACTTCAAATCATAGGTCCTATTCGGTTGAAATTCAAAACTAAAGCAATACTTTCCAATAAAAATGGCTAACTAATGTTGATATGTATCAACACTACATTAATTAAAAATGTTTAAGGTCTCAAAAAGTTGTAAATTTAGTTATCATGAGTGCAAACATTTGAATCATAACAAATCCGGATAAGTATGATTCATCAAAAATTAGAAGACTGAGATTGGGAAACAGCTCAAGTTTATAAAACACTATTTTATGATTATAATGGATATGTCCATGGTTAACCTCAAGATGATTCAAGCATAACAAAATCAGCGTTTCGATCTGATAAAACTAAGTAAATAAATAAAGTTGTTAAATTGTAGGCCTTGATGATCTTAACTTGAATAAAAAAAATAAAACAATAAGAAAAATAAAACAAATTCTTTAATTGGTATAATAAACAATTTTGATTCCAAATTGAAATACGTCGCCACTTCTACCCTGATTTAAAAAAAAAAATTACAAACAATGTCTCACCCTTCTTAAACTTGGTCACGGAACTTCCAAACTGGTGGCACTTGCGAGCTAGCAATACGGTGGCAACAGAATAGGTTAATTAATTATAAGTGGTGCGGAATTAAATACGTAAATTACTTGCTAAAAATATATCGTGCGGTTGGTCGGATGGGAGGAAGGCAGGTTTAAGCGGATCTATTGTGATGTTGGCTTCCCGGTGGGGGAGTTGCACAAGGAAAAACTTGTCATGCCGTTGGAGGACTTAATGATGCCCTCAGTATGGTGGAGTCAATGGGCGCCGGTTTTCAGTCTTTTCGGACAAATATGTGAGTGCATTTCTCCAACTCCTTGTGTACAAAAAACCTCCTGGTGCTCTCCTTAAAGTCAGTAAGCCGCAGTTTCCGAAGATGTTCTATTAGTTCCTGCGGAAGAAAATGTGGGTCATCGATAGTCGTGTGCTCCTCCAAGAATTCGCCTGGAAATCGAATAGGGCAACCGTTAACTGCTTCAGCTGTACTTGACGAAATATCATCCCTCAGGCTGATTCTGAGTCCAAGGAGAACGGTAGGCAATATGCGAGTCCAGTTATCACTATCTAGATGCGCTATAATAGCTGCCTTAAGCGTTCTGTGTCTTTCTATGCAGCCGTTGGCTTGCGGATAATAGGCAGTCGTTCTGCCTTTATCAATGTCCAGGAGAGCAGTTAGCTGATGGAAGAGCTGGGGTTCATATTGCCGACCTTGGTCGGTTTAGATTCTTGAAGCTACAGCTTAACTCACCACACTGAGCTGTAAGCTCACATGCGTAACTCCCGGGTTTCGGCACCAGTTAAGGGTCTGGCCACACATGTCCACACCGGATCCGCACCGTAGCAATAATACAGGTTATGTTCAGAATATTTTTAATTTAACTTACATATTACCTTTAGTTATGTCTTAAGTGGCCTGTATCTGACATGTGTGGCTTGAACTTTAGGCATAACTAAAGGTAATATGTAAGTTAAATTAAAAATATTCTGAACATAACCTGTATTATTGCTACGGTGCGGATCCGGTGCGGACATGTGTGGCCAGACCTTAAATCGTGTTAAACTAAAAACACAAAAAAAAGGAATAGGTTTAAGAAATGAAACGCCTCGATATCTGAACTTAGACTGATTTATTGAGATAGTAATCCTCCTTTTATAGCATTACACTGTTTACATTATTTGTCTTGAGTATTAAGCTTAACATAGCCTGGCCTCCAGGCTTAATTTATATATATATATATATATATATATATATATATATATATGTACATAATATATTAGCTTAACATATATATAAGATATGTATGATTATACATCGCGTTACTGTTAATTCATTAATTGTTGTGAGCTATTAAATTGTATTAGGTATATACTTCCTAAATTGTATTATGAACAATTTCTACATATCAACGAACAAACAGAACCTTTTATCTATCTTTTGTATTTTGATTGATTTTAAATCTGTAAATAATCAACACTTTGCAAAAATGCATTTATTTCAAAAAATTTCACGAATGATCAGAAGCCAGTGTTTGTAACTTAACTACTACTATGAGAGCATTATTATTACATTTCAAGATAACCAGTTTATGTCACTATAAGTGAGGTTTGATGAATGCGCAGTGCTTGAAGTTTTCGGGAAGGTTTGGCCTTCCCTTTCCGGTTGACATCTCACAGAGGAGGGTCTTGTCAGTGCCAGTGATTTCAACGTCCTTAAACTTGAGGTGTTCTTGTAGCCGTAGGCTTTGGATCTGTTGATCTTCGTCCTGAGCGATGGACAGGGCGACAAAATCGTCCGGAGTTTGGATTTCCTTAATCCTCGATAGAGAGTCCGCTACTATGTTTTCCTTTCCTGGTCTGTAAATGATCTCTGTTGAAATTGGCTGATGTTCGTTAGCCAACGAATGCTGAGAGGGGAAACAGATTTAGTCTTCTGGGTAAATGCGTGGATTAGTGGTCGATGATCCGTGATAATTAAGAACACTCGGCCTTCCAGGAGAGTTTGAAAATGTTTTATGGCTATGTTAATAGCCAAAAGCTCCCTATTGTAGACAGAACAGTTCTTCTGTGCTTTATTGAGGGCTACAGAGTAGAAGCTCAAGGGATGCCATTGACCATCTTGTTTCTGCTGTAATACTGCGCCTACGCTGGTGTCGGATGCGTCGCATGCCAGTGATATTTCTGCTGTAGGATCTGGATGCACAAGCAGGGCTGCTCGGGTTCGGGGGGAAGGCTTCTTGTTGTCCTAAAAATCCTTCAGCGTTTCATCGCTCCAGCTGATTGTGGTCCTTTCGTTCTTCTTAGCTTTATGCAGGAGTCCGTTGAGAGGTTTCTGGATTGATGCTGCATTCCCATAATTCGACGAAGCTCACGCACGTCCTTTGGAGGTGGGAATTCCAGGACTTCCTTAACTTTGTCCTCTAAAGGTGTCAGAAGAAGTGAGGTGGATTCCAAGGGAATCGAGCTCGGTCACACCGAAGATGCATTTCGACGGGTTCACAGCGATTCCGTTCATGTCTAGTCGGCGAAGCACGTCTCGTTGACGTGTCTGGCGGTCCAAGCTTTCGTAGACGGCCTTCGGGACGCGGAACTTTAGAGGGCGGTGCGGCCTGCTCGCCCACAAATGCTAGTTGATGCACTAACCTTAGCATTGGAGTTTGAGGCGGCTACCCGAGCTGTGGGGAGCTCGGACATATTAGGAGTTCCTGCAAAGGAAAGGTCGCTCCTGATATAGGAAAAATAAGGCACGCCAATACCGGGAGGATGAAAGCTTTCCGCGACAGTCACCAATGATATGTGTGGATGGCTGCGTCAACGACAAGAGGCATACGATGCTGATTAACACTGGAGCTACGAAGACTATAGTCTCTTCACGTGTAACTGGCCAGAAAGGACTGATGCCCTCCAGATGGCAGCTGAGGACTGTGACCGGAGAAGCAGCCAAGGTATTCGGCGAAACCGAGGTAAAGATACAGTTAGAATCAAGATGTGTCTCACACTCGGTCCTAGTGGCTGGTAATAAAGAAGATGTAAGTATCTCGGCATTGACCTCATGAACACGTACGGTTTTCAGCTCGACCTGAAACGGAGGAATGTCAAGATCAGTGGAGAGGAGCTGTTCTTCCGCAGTCGGGAACCAGCCGATGGGGGGTCACCATGGACAGGAATGTGGAACTTCCTTTGAGGTATAAGCGCTCGAGTACCGTTAGAAAAGGCACTAAGGTTGAGACATCCGATTACCTCGTTGGTTCGGCAGGCGACTACGAAGAGCGGCGATCGGATGAAGAGATCTAGCGGGACCATGGCCAATCAGGGTGGATACGAGGAAGGAGGACTCGTTTGGCTCTATAACCCTCGAGGAAAGCGGGGACCCTACGTGATCAAGAAGCACATCAACGCACAGTGGGACGAATCGCCAATCTAGGCGATTAAAAAAAAATTATACCACGGTATGGAAGACGATTCGGCAAGTTTATATTTATTTGGCTTTTTAATGTGATTTACCCTCCTTTATTTTCAGTAGTCAACTTAGTAAGCCACTTACTTTAAACTACTACTTATTTAATTCTTGTTAGTAAAAATGCCATAAAGTAGAGCATTTCATCCTAAATCGGTGAATGATCTACCAAGCGTTTTATCTCTAAATTGCAACGAAAATAATTAGGGTTCGGTCTTTCAAGTTTACACCTGTGGATCACAATATTCGAATGTTTTTTGAATATTAGTTACAGACTAAATATTAAAAATGGGCTGTAAGAAGTGAAGAAGATAAAATTAAAATTAAAAAAAGGAAATCAGACATTCAGATCGAAAGAAAAAATGGGTTTGATCATCGATAGACCGAAACCTGGTTTAGGTTCTACAAACAATGGAAATTCTGCCAGACGTTTCTTTAAAAATTTTGTCTTGAGTTCCTCCATTACAGGTATAGATTAAAATATTCTTTATAAAATTTACATACTTTTTTTATCCGCAATTTCATCTGGTTACAATATTGATGTGCAAAATTTAAATGATTTTATTGCTGAAACGAGACTATACGTTCGCTTATATCCATGGTATCATATGCCGGCGACAATGCATAAACTGTTAATTCATGGCGTTGAAATTATAAAATATTGCCTACTACCTATTGATATGATTTAAGAGGCTTTAGGAAGTTTCACACACGTAAGAATTCACGGGTATCTACAAACAGGGATATCATGAATATGCTACTGTTGACATCAGATCCTCTAATTAATACATTTAGGGATGCACTACGAAAATCCAGAAGCGCATAACCAAGAGATGTATTTTCCTAGCTAATACCTATAGATGTCGATAAGAGTAGGTTGGTGGTGGATTCTGAAGAAGAATCTAATCTGGATTCAGATCCTTCAGATTCAGATGATTCGGAATGAAAAACAATTTTTTTTTACATTTCGATTTTACAATTTAATATGTAATTTTTTTAAAATGTATTTTATAGCTAATATGTTTTTTTTTTCTTTTTGAATAATTGAAAATTGAATAAATAAATATTGAATTGCTCCATTATTTACAATTTATCTAAATAATTTTATATTTTTTTTTTATTTTTTTAATGAAACCATTGTCAAAAATCACTATTTTGTCTTTTATTTATCAATTCATGCTTAAATGTAATTTTCTACAAACATTAACATGAAATAAGTCGCTTCCAGAATTATTTCCACCTAGATTGGCGATTCGTCCCACTGTGCAACGATGTGGTCTACAGGGTTTTCCAGTATCCCAAAGGAATGCCCATAATCGTACATAATGATCGCTTGGCGCCATGTGCGGGTAACCACAATGAAAGAGAATAAAAGCAGCGGAATAGGGGAGACCTTGCGTTATAGAGAGTAAACCCGTGTGGAAAATAAGATACCCAGGGGGAATGTCTCTAAGGAGGGGCATTGTAACGTTAAATCGTCAAGTAAAGAAACAAAACATATTGTTAAAATCCCAGACCTTTTGTTGGAACGAACTTGCGGAAGAGCACGTGTTTGGGATTGGATTCTTCCACGAAGAACTCAAACCTTCCAGAAGGTTCCTTTTACGACTATAAGGAGCGAGTGACTGTGCCAATTAGTCTAAGTCTTAAACTTTGTCTTGACTGTGAAGCTGAAGCCATATGTTGTGCTATAAAATTATAATTTTTGTAACCTGCTCGAATATTTATGTTGTTATAATTCGTTTGGCATTGATAATTGTATGTTTTTGTTGAATAAATATTTGTTAACCCATAGAAGTGTTACAATATTATTCAAATAATAAATATAAGATACATAGATTTACTTGATTCACAAGAAAAGTTTTATCTTTTTTTTTTCTTCTTCTTATCGTTTGAATTTAAACGTTACAACATGAGGCCTCATCTAAAAGTATCGAGCCGGCTAACCTGTAGTAGATTAGAGATTATTGAAGACAGGTGTGAGGAACAGGAATACATGTCTGATTTTATTTGTACTCTTGTATGGTAATGTGAGATGTTTTCCAATGAAGAAAGTTCATTTTTTTCATTTATATACAGCTTTAGGAAACGTTCCCTGTAATGGATTACAAAAAGAACAGCGCAAGAGAAAATGTTTAAGAGTGTCTTCGATAGGTTTCTGACAGAGTTTACAAGGATCACTAGGCTTGAAGATTAGGCGCTTATTTTGTAAAGGAATCTGCAGGTGTGCAGCGCTTGCGATTCTCAATTGGCTTATGGCTTTATGTTTTTCGATACTTAAACTGAATGACAGATATTCTTCTGGTTGAGGATATGTGTAGTTGTAGATGCTTCTATTGACGGGTTTGTGTCTAGACAAGGCGTTATTTTTCACTTTTTCCATAATTATACTTTTGTTTGATAACAATAGGTTTCCGTTTGATAGATCTGTAAAAAACTCCAGTGCATTGTTCATGGAAGCTATTCTCCTAACGTGTGATATTCAATTATATCTGTGGTCTTCTGGTGTCCGTAGTTAAATAGTCTATTAAAGCATTGGCGTGGTATTCTATGCTCGGGTAACAAAAGGATTTATTTCGCACAAATTTAGAAGTTCCTTAAAAACTATTGCAGAAAGTGGGAGATGACCTGTTTCTAGGCGTACTGTGTAGTTGGGTGTAATTTTAGGCCAGAGATATACAGACTTGAAAAACTTGGTTTGCGCAGTTTCCACAACTTGAGAATATTCGACATTGCATAATTAAATAAGTCGAGGCATTCGTCAATATCTCACTCTGGAGGTAAGTATATGTTGCCCAAGTATAGTGTATGGAGAAGTTTACAATATTAAAATACTGATTTGACTATAGTATAATGGGATTTTCAGCAATATTTTTAATTTTAATGTAATTATGCCACCATTCGCTCTTCCGGTTCGTTTGGTTTTGATTGCATTAGAAGAAAATGATTTATAATCCTTTAATCACGGCGGGATGCAAAAGTGTTCAACCATGTTTCCACAACGAATAGTGCCAGTGTTTTGACTGATATTTATTTCTTCGGGGTTGTATTAAGCATATTTGAGTAACCACTTATGTTACAAAATATAATTTCAATTTTATTTTGCTTAGATGGGGCGAAACGTTTACATTTATGTTTAAACAGTGGACCTAATTTATCATTATTTATCTTGCTGGTCTGTTGATTTGTGTTCTGTTTGTAAGAGAGAGGAAGAGGATGACAGTGAAAGGTTCTGGGGCGAAATCGAAACTCCCCGAGTATTTCCCTGGCTTTCCTTTTCTTATGGGTTTCGTTTATTGTCGCACCTAAGTTAGGTAGTTTATTTTCAGGTGACTCATTAAAATGTTTTCAACGTTTTCCATCCTATAATAACTGCCTCTAAATTTTAAAAAACCTTTTTTGAAACTTGCATTGCTGTCTATTGATTTTAGCTTTGTAAGAGAGGTGTGGATTCTTTTGCCTTCTCTCTCTCTTCTGGAGACTTCATTTTTTTTTTTTAATATTTCTTGCTTGACCATATTATTGTTCAGTGACATCAATATTGGGCCTTCTCCTAAACGGTAACAATTATTAATTGCATAGTCAGACAATTATTTATTGCACTAGAACAAATTGTCCTGAGTCTCTGCAGTGTGTTCTCATCCTTCAAGGGCACATTATGAATTATTAGGTTGTGCTTACGTAGCTGTTGTTTTAGGAATTTCACTTCCCTTTCCAGATGCTTATTACGCTCTATTAACTCGTTAAAGGTATTTTTTATGGATTCCCATTCTGATAGGAGACCAGACATTAGAGCGTTACTATTCCCTATTTGAGATTTAACATCTTTTAGCTCGTTCATAATGTCATCCAATATATAAACCATTTTTCTATTTCGATGTTTAATTGATAATTTAAATATCTTAGTAATAACACGCAGGTCTATGTTTTTACTCCTAGTTTTTAAGACGTAAGAGTAAAGAGAAGAGTCACTAACAAGATTCCAAGACAGAGACTGACTGCCTAAGGTCAATTAATTATTTATTGTATGTATATGCCCGCAATGTGACCGCCAAAATTTCATTAAAATTGATCAATTGGATGGGGCACTTTATTTAATAACTTTTGTCTCATTTCCACGATTTTTTTTTTTATTTACTCAAAAACGGCTCTAACGATTTTGATAAAACTGGGTATTTGATGTATGCATATGCCCGCGATGTGACCGCTAAAATTTCATTAAAATTGAACAATTAGAGGGGGCACTTTACTTAATAAATTTTGTCTCATTTCCACGGGTTTTTTTTATTTACTCAAAAACGGCTTTAACGATTTTGATCAAACATGGTATTTGATGTATGTATATGCACGCGATGTGACAGGCAAAATTTCATCAAAATTGGTCAAACACTTATTATAATTAAAGACGTTTTGTTCATGAGATAGAGTTGTCCTCCCAGTATGTATGTATGTCCCCTGAAACGTACATATTTAATGGAAATTAAATGTTAACTAAATGAAGTTTTCAGCATTAAATATAGATTATAAAATCAGACGCTATGGAGTATTATGCTTGCCGAATCAACACAAGTAAAAACTTTTGTTTAAAAATAAAAAAAATTAGTGTACTTTGGAGAACAATTCAAACAAAAATAAGTAAATTAATGGGAAAAAAGTGTGAATTTGAGGAATGGCGTTTACATATTTATCAAAATACGTCAATTTCTAAGTATGTTGGTCAGTGAAAGTTGTGTTGGCACATCACACAAGATTTTTATTTTTATTAATTTTAGCCACACAGGTGTGATTTAATCCAAAACACTTACCAAAAAACAACGAGATAAGGACCAGAATTTTAAGATTTTTAATGGAAAAAGTAAATTTCACCAGAAAAAACAGAAAATGTCCCCACTTTACTCTACTCTCACCTATTATTTATAACCAAAAATGGATACATGAATAAGTAAGCAGTCATATTATAAAATTCTTTAGTCTTGATTTTCTTCTTGTGCTCCTTTTTATTTAAATCTTCCATATTAGCAAAGCTAAACTTCCAAAATATCTAGTACCTAACACTTGCGGACTTCAAAATGAGAACCTACAACATTCTTCTCTAAAATCATTTGTAAAACATACTTCTCAATATTTTTCATTTCTCAGATTCCGACCTCTTTCACTCTAGCACAACTATGTCCTTTCTTCATCCTTTTCTCAGTACCTGGTTTTTATTACATCTTGCTGGGATCTCTCCAAATGACAGACATGCTTACGTTTTAACACAGCATAAAATATGTTGACTTGCCACCTATCCACTTACATATATTTTTCTTTACATTAAAGCTCTAATTTGTATATTACAATATATGTGCATGAATATTTTTTTATTTATTTATACCTATATTTATTTTTAGTTGTGTCTACAATGTTATTGATTATTTGGTATTTTAATGTAGAAAATGCTATGTATGTCTTCGGAGGATGTACTTGCACTAGTACAACATTTAATGACCTTTGGAAATTGGATTTATCAACCAGACAGTGGCAGAGATTATTGACAATGGGAAGTTATCCCTCACCTAAAGCATGTGCTTCTCTTGTTTATTATAACCATTCTCTTATCTTATTTGGTGGCTGGACACATCCATCACCCTATCCTCTTCATCAGGTAATTTTAATGTGATCAAGAAGTTATAAAAGTTTATAATATAATTGTCAATAAGTAACTCTAGTACAGTGAAACTTTTCTTTAGGGGTCTAATACAAGCAGTGTATCACCAGGCCCCTAAATATAATGTAAAGAGGGTAACGTGGACATGTATGCAAAAATTTGAAAAGGATCGCAATTCAAATCAATAATAGGAAGCTTTAGTAAACACAAAATAAGTTATGAAAATGCTATTTAAATTTTAATCACAAATTTTTACAAAAATAAAATACAATAAAATGTATATGTAAGTTATGAAAATGGGCTAACTTTAATTGGTTTTGTAGCAAACAAGGGAATTGTTGTAAACAGTACTATGTTCCCTAGAAAGGATACATACAAACAGGGATTGAAACTTTTTACTAATCATTTAAACCTAATTGTTTCAAAAATAAATAACCTCTTAGTTAAATAAAAGTTCTTGTTTAAAAGTGTTAAAAATTATATGTTGAAATTTAGTTATTTTTAAGTAATTAATTTTATTTTATTTTATTTTATTATTATTATTATTATTTTCCATTACAATTATTTTATTTTAAAAATAATTGTAATGGATGAGAAAATATTTTACTTTTGAGAACAATTCAAAAAAAAAAAAAAAAAGTAAATTAATGGGAAAAAAGTGTGAATTTGATGAATGGTGTTTACATATAAATAAAAATAAATCAATTCCTAAGTAGGTTGATAAGTGAAAGTTGTATGTTGCACACATCGCACCAGATTTTTTTGTTTTTGTTTATTGCTATGATGGTATGATTCCACCATGGCATTTGTGATTAATGTATTGGGTCAGTCCAGTGTAAATATATTCATATTGTCTCCAGGTTTTGATTTGTGTGACCGCTTTATTTTGCAATCTTAGTCTTGTAAGGAGTACTTCTTCAGATGGAGCTTAATCTGGGAAGAAGGCTCCAATCTTAACCATTTTCATCGGCTCATTTGCATCACAGACTTGAATGAGCAAGACCTCTTTCATCTTAATACTGATTTAATTTTGCTGAGCCACTGCCTAGTGTGTTCGTCAAGGCAGGAAACAATGCTGTCTCCTCTGTTGAAGCTAGCTCTATTGAAGAGTGGCTGATCATCATCTTCCTCATCTATTTCATCATCTTTATTGGCTATCAGTTTTGCAACTTCTCAAAATGCTTTCGGTTCAGTTTTGTATGCGGATAGTCCACAGGTTAGTTAGGTTAGGTTAGTGGTTTATCTGGGCGACCAACTTCATGGTTATTACGCCCTCCAAATTTTATCACAATTATAATTTTATCCGAGTCCGTCTGATCTAGCTTCAAATCTACTTAAATAAATTATTTATATCCCTTTTTATTTATCCTCTTTATTCACGGTTAAGCTTACTCACGTTAGCAAAAAAAGAAGAAAAAAAGAAAAAAAAAGTCTACATGTTATTCTTTCTTATTAAATTTTATGGAAGAACTCAGTTTCTTTTAATATTTTAATAACTCCGTCTATCATTTCCTTTGAGTTATTGAGTGCTAATTCTCTACGGCGGGGCACTTTGTTCTTTTGGAAATTTCTTTGCAGCGCTCTGCACTCCTCAATTAAATGTTGAACTGTTAGCGGTTGTTGGCAGGTCTCGCATTGTGGTGAGCTTTCCCTCAACATCAAGTGTACATGGGTCAGGTTGGTGTGGCCGATCCACAGTCTTGTCACGACCACTTCTTCCCGTCTGTTTTCTCTTAATGCACTTATCCAGGGTCTTGTATTTCTTTTGATGTTTTTTAGTTTATTGGAACTTGGGACTTCTTCCCACCTTGATTCCCAACTTTTGCGGACTCTATTCTTGAGGTGTGCCTTCATATCGTTTGGCTCGTATATTTGTAGAGCGTGAGCTGTACTTTCGGCTGCCTCTTTAGCTGCTCTATCTGCGGCTTAATTGCCTGGTATCCTGGAGTGTCCTGGGGTCCAGAGGAATATGACATTTCTACCGAGGTTTAAAAGTGTATCTAGGTATTTGTGAATCCTGTTTAATGTCGGTCCGGTTTTATTAAAGTTGTTTATACTTTGAAGAGCTGATATTGAATTTGAGCATATTGATATATATTCGGTTTTTGACTATTTATAGAAAGATAGAGTGCATTGGAGATCGCTTGCAGTTCTGCTGTAAATATCGTACTATACGAGGGCATTTTGTACTTTTTTGCTTCGCCGTTGTGAATTACTGCGAATCCGATGTTTTCGTTCTTCTTTGATCCATCTGTGTATAGTACTTCATGGTCATGATATTTTTGTTCAATTCTATGAAATTTGTGGCTGTTGGAAGTTTTTTTATACATTTTTTTATAAGATAAGTCTATTTTAAATTGAGGTTGTTGTTTCCAGGGAGGAACAGCGAATGGGGGATCAGTTAGCTCTCTGTACATGTTATTAATTTCATCTACGATTGCTTTTTGTCTGATTCCTAGTGGAGCAGACCTGGAGCGGTTTATTTCATAGTTTCTAATGTGAAGTGGATTAAATATATATGCATAAGCTGGTTTGTGGAGGTACGGAGCACCCCTGAGTCATGAGAAACCCCATTGATTTTCTAAAAAAACTCCATCAACTCTCACAATAGTCCACAGGGATCAACATAAACGACTGCCCTCTTGCAGTAATTTGCTTTCTGTTCTGATGTTTCTCTGGGTTTCTTCACAACTGGTGCCAAGGTTCCCGGAGATCTAGGTCTTTTGACAGTTGTTTGGGGTCTTGGGGGCTGCTTTGAAGGCCTCACAGTGTTGGCTGTCTTCCTGTACCCTTTCTGTCCTTGTGAAAGTTATGTGGGGGTCCCTGCATTCTTGGCCTGGCGCTTTATAGGTTGGCCCAGCTTTGGAGCAGCTCCCATGGTCAGGGCTGCTTTGTCTGCCAGGCTTGGTTGGGCCCTTGCATTCTAAGCAGCCTCTCCTTGGGACGGCTCTGTAACAGCTGGTAATATTAAACAGGATTTGTGCGCCTTCCTCCTGTTGCGCCTTTTACTCCTGTTTCTAGAGGACTCCTTCTGTTCCACATAGGGACGTGTTAGGCTAGTCTCTGTCTTTTTTGATGTTCTTGTTATAGTCAGTGGAGCCCGTGAAGCAGCAGCTACATGAGATGCATGTTCCTCCAGCATAACATGTCTGTTGGCCTCAACTTGTAAACCTTACTTCATCCGTTAGTGCCTGTAGTAGGTGTTCGACAGATGATTAGTCCAAGGTGTCTGCGTTGATGTCAGATGTCTTGAATGGCTCCGATGATAACTTGTCCCCAATAGGATAGTGGATTTTCATCCAAGAAGAAAAGTTTTTTAAAATTGCTCATTGTTATTTCCCATTCCACATATGGCTATCCGCCGGGGTATACCCCCATCTCAACCCTGTTAACACTGTCCAGGAGCCGGAATATGTGCTTCCTTTACAGAGAAATTCTCAACCCACATTTCAACATTCCAGGGTCCTACTTCTTTCATCTCAGGCCTCCTATGCTCCGACACATCGGCACCAATACGTATGCTTGCCAAGCAGGGTGCTCTACGACTCATGAATGGAATCCACGGCCCCATCCATGCCGCTTCATTGGCTTTTCAGTCAGGTTATTTAGTCTATGTAGTTTCTGTGGTATACAGTGCATTGTAAGTCCAAATCATGCCAGTTTGTTATATGAAGAGGTTTAACTTCGAATTTTGTTTATGACTTTCCTGGAAGGTTCTCCAAGATGGTCTCTGGGTTGAGCAACCTCGAAGGACCCTGCCTCTGTCGTTTGCTAGTTGTGAAAACTCCTATACAGGAGAGAGAAGGTGACAGGAGGCATTGATGGGGATTGGGACAGCTATCAGACACTATAGACAGTGAGTAAGGCATTATAGTTTAGTGTTCTCTCATGAAGTGAGAAAGATTCCAGCACTTGTCTATCGCTTTAGCATTAGTAAGAATTTTATTGCTGCCAGACGGATGGTTTTGAACTAAACTCTGTTGTTTCTACCTATGCTGAAATTTTAGGTGTATATTTTATGGATGAGATATTTTGCATAGGGCTCCCCTACTATGTAAAATGTTGATGACCATTGCAGTTGTATGCTGATAAACTAAAGCAAATTAGTTAATTGGTATTTTGATACATTTATATGTTTACAGGCATGGAGAACATTCAATGAATTACATTTTTATGACATAAATGCAAACCGTTGGAACTGTATAACATCTCCTACAACAGCTCCACCATCAATGGCTGGTCATGCTGCAACTGTGCATGGTGACAGCATGGTAGTTTTTGGAGGTCTTCATGGTCATAATGGAGGGTAACTTATAAAATAAAATTTTATTAAAACTCTCTATATGAATTTCTTACTGGCAAAGGCTCATTATTATTTTGTGTATTAGAAGTGTGGGAATAGAACTTTTAAGATCTGTTATTGCTTATTTGGTATATGTATTTTATTGAAAATTAATTTGTTTTAAAAACTCCGTGGTCACACCAATGTATGATGGTTGAATCAAATAGGGTGTGTTTTAACCCTTTGTGGTTGGACTGGCCCCGGTTTGATGGTTAAAGCCAACAGTATCTATTAAATTTCAGTATCTTATTCATTATTATTTAACTTGTATTCATGCTGTTAGGGTATTATTTTCGTTGATTATTCTTTTTTATCTAATATTTAGTTACTTTTTATAGGTCTAATGATATATGGTGCCTAAATCTGTTAACGTACTCTTGGGCTAAAAAGGAAACTGTTGGTGATAAACCACATCCTCGATATGGACATTCACAAATACCATTGGACGATTTTCACTTACTTGTGCTTGGTAAAAAAAATATTCAATTTTATGTGATCAAAAGGGAGCTACAACTGTACCCTGTGGTTTTTACTAGGTTTTCAAGGATTTAAGCTAACAAACTTTTATTTAAAAAGTGTTTCCCAATGTGTATATTTTTATATTATATAAAATGTATTCCAGTATGGTAATAGATATAAACCATTGTAGAAAGGAATTGTGTTAAAAACATTGTAAATGTTCTGGTCATATAAGATATTACCAGCATATGGATTAACATAAATTAAGTATTTGACAACTTAACATTCAGACGAGGTGCAAATAATGACTAAAAGTTCAGTAGTGCTCTGAGTCAGGAAATGGACTAAGGGAGAGCATTTATAACAGTATATGATGGAATTTATTGTTGATTCTTTGCTTGATGACTTTAGCAACAGTATAGCCCTTTATCATCTCTTGCTTAAATCCAATGCTGATTTCAGTACATAGAGGTTGATAATTATCATTCTAGGACTATTTTCTACGAGTAGTAGTTGGAAAAAAAAAACTGAAAATAATTCAAACTAAAGCTGTACTGTCAGGCAACGTTGCCAAACATGATAGACTTTTTGAATTTTAAGACTTAAGTCATTTTGAAGAAGATTTTTCATTGAAAGGAAAATACTGCAATAAAAATGTTATAATCAAAGGAAAATTGAATGCTAGTATTCTTCTTGTGTTCAACTAGTCAAAAGGGAGTAGGAGGGGAGGGATGGCTGAGCAGTGTATCATGTTTGCTATATGCATTGCCTGGCATCCGGATAACCTAAAGATTATATATATATATTTGTTTGGTCAGTCCAGTTTGAATACCATAGTATCTGCTTTCATGTCACTGCATTGTAGTTACTTCCCTCATTATCACTATTGTTATCCTGCTGTATATTAGTAGTGTAGGTACTAGTTTCCCGATATTAATTCTGGTCAAAGCCAACCTGGCCCCATTTAGTGTGGCCCTGATCTCCATTGCAAAGGATCTATCCAAATAGCAGGATCTATTGACATTTTGTCTCTTTTTAATATTAATATATTAATTTAATCACTCTCTTGTGGGCAACTACATTGCTAATCAATATATATTATAAAGCAAAGTGTGCAATATGGGTGTCGATAAAACTCAAAAACGACTCCATGTACGATCAAGAAAGTTATATCGTTTTGTAGCCTTACATCCCCTATCCATGAATAAGGGTTTACCTTACCAGGTCTGCAAGTTTAAAATGTCGTTTATTTCTTAAAATATATACACAGTAATTTAAAAAAAAAGTATAATATATTTTATTCAAAGTTCTGGCCCTCGCTTTCTACACATTTTGTCCATCTCTCGGGCAATTTATGGATACCATTCCAAAAGAATGCTTCATCTTTATTTGAAATCCATTCATCGAGCCATTTTCTTACATCCTCCAAATTGTTAAAGTGTTGCTCAGCCAATGAGTGTCCCATCGATGAGAAGAGATGATAATCAGAAGGCGCCAGGTCAGGTGAATACGGCGGGTGGGGTAGGAGTTCCCAACCAAGCGAAGAAATCGTTTCCTTAGTCAATCTGGCTGAATGTGCAGGAGCGTTATCATGCTGAAGAATGACTATGGCGTGCCTGTGAGCCCATTCTGGGCGTTTTTCGATCAATGCGTGACTCAAATTGATCATTTGTTGTCGGTAGCGGTCGGTATTGACTGTTTCGCCGGGTTTGAGAAGCTCGTAGTAGACTACTCCCTTCTGATCCCACCACACACACAGCATTGTCTTCTTCCCAAAACGATCCGGTCTTGCACTCGATGTGGATGGTTGTCCTGGTGTTACCCATGATTTTATTCGTTTGGGATTCTGAAAATAAATCCATTTTTCATCGCCAGTTACAACTCGATGCAAAAAACCCTTTCTTTCGTGGCGTAAAAGCAGCATTTCGCACACAGTTTTTCGTTTTTCCATCTGTCGTTCGTCCAATTCATGTGGAACCCATTTTCCAACCTTTTGAATTTTTCCCATAGCTCTCAGGCGATCGGAAATGGCTTGCCTAGTGACATTCAACTGTTCTGCCATCATTTGTTGGGTTTGGGTATTGTCTTCGTCTAATAAAGATTGCAATTCGACGTCCTCAAACTTTTTTGGTCGATTTTCTCGTTTTTTATCAGTAACATCAAAATCACCAAGTTTGAAACTTTGAAACCAACGTTCACATGTCTTGACGGTTGGAGCAAGATTGCCATAAGTCTCAACAAGAATTCGATGACATTCAGATGCCTTTTTCTTTTGATTGAATAAGAAAATCATGACATGCCGCAAATGCTCTTTATTTGGCTTAAAATTAGACATTTTTAACACCAAAGAAAGGTATGATACGTCCACGTAAACGACTTAAAAACAACTGACTTTTGTAAACAAATGACTAACAAACAAAATAGCGTTTAGAGATAAGCAAATCCTTCAATAGGCTAAGAGCGCATTCTATTGGAATTAAAACGACATTTTAAACTTGCAGACCTGGTAAAGATGTAATTGTGAAGAGACTAGTGCTGGAATTTTAAGCCTCTTGCAATATGTAATTAGCGTAACTGTGCATTATAGGCGAGTTAATGAATGAAAAATTTAGTTCAAGCTCCAGACTACCAGGAAGCGCTAGGATGGTTATTGTTTATTCATTCAGTTTGCAATGGTTATATTTGTTTGTTTTTTTAATTGAAGGGGTTGGGGCAAAATAGTGCCAAGCAACATTTTTAACAAAAATAAACTGTGGCTGCAGTCTGCTGTATATTACGTAGGACTATATGTCTATGATGGAAATGCCACCTAAATATGACTATAGAGGCTCTATGTAGTCCTATTTAGGTGTTATTTCCATCATAGACATATAGTCCTATGTAATATACAGTAGACTGCAGCGACAGTTTATTTTTGTTAAAAATGTTGCTTGGCACTATTTTGCCCCAACCCCTTCAATTACACAAAATTAATTTAATAATAATTAGTTTTTCTAGCTCAAATAGTTAGTTTTTCATTTGTGTTATAAAATAAAATAATTATTTTACATCTTTGCAATGAATTAGAAAACCAGTTGGATTCCTTAATAAATTAATTTTCACATAAAAAGGATAATTGGTCAACACATTACATTCAATCAATTAATAATGTAAAATTAATTCAGTGGAAACAAAATGAAATTTTATAGTAGTGTGGTAAAAAAAAAAAAAAAAAAAAAGAGGTTAAGTGTCAATATAAATCTAAAATAAAGTGTGTTAGGTGTTCTTAGTGTATTCATAAATAAGTTGGTTTGATTAATATATGAGCATTTTAGTTGATAGAATGACTAACTCCAAGTTCAATGTTTCTTTATAGTAATTTTTTTCAAGTTATTGACACGTTGAAGATTGTCTCTGTGAATTTTAAATCATTATATGTGGTTATCTGGACATTTGAAAGTTGAAACTGTACAGGTTTATAGTGTTCATATTATAAAGAAACTCGCGAAGTTTCATTAGTATTTACCTGGAAGAAAGCCTTTATTAAGGTAAGATAAATTAGACTATTAAGTGGATCTATAGCCTAGGCCAGCCAGGGGAAGGGGAAGCTCCGCCCATTATTTATCTATCATAGCAAAGCCTTTGTGTATTATTTACTAGTAACTAGCTACTTAACCTATAAATATTAAACACCAAGAGTACCTTTATTTACTTCATAACCAACACTGATTAATTTTTATTTAAATTAACATAAAAATGGAAGAAAAAATCCTTAATATGGTAACAGCTATTCCGACAATAGAAGCTAAAGTTGATGATCTTTGAACTGAAATTATTACAGAAGTAGAAAATATCAAAGAGGAGATTTCTTATCTTAAGCAATGTCAAAATTGTTGTATTGTTATCACTGGATTACAAGCACGTAAAAAATACGAAGCTGTAAGAATAATGAATATATTTGTCTTCTTAAAATATATTTAAGAAAATATATATGTAAGAAAAGACTATTATAAAACAAAGACATGGTGATTCTTAAATTCTGGTCAGTTTTAATAAGAAATGATATACTAAGGGCAAAAAGTAAATTGAACAACACAAAACATATAAGAATATTATGCAATTAACTAATTATTGAATGAATTTCTTGAATATATGGACAGTTTATGTACTTTGATTAAACTTTTAAGAATATTAAAATCAAAGAAGATTTTCCATTCAAAGTAATAAGGATATAGAGAGAATTATATCGATTAATGATAGACAAAATTGAAAAAGGGCATAAAGTTGTGATGAAATATGAAAAATTATTGATATGGTACTGGAAAAGTTAATAATATGAAAATTTGAGGACAAGTTAAAATCAATTATGCCAATATTTAATCATGAAATGACACCTTCAATCCAAATCAATGTAATAACTACTAAATAATATACTATAATAAACTAAATATATATAATTAACTAAATAAATAATAAAAAAAACTACTAGAAGAGTTTAAAGAGAGAATTACAAGATAGATGAAAATTGTTGAAACTTCCCAAGAAAGATAAAAAACCTAGAGAAAAGAAATTTGAAAAAAAAAAGGAAAGAGATGCAGGGTAACTCACCAAATTTATTAGAAAGGAGATTGAGAAATTTTTGAGAGAACAGAGATAGAAAAAATCAAAGGAGCTATAAAGGCAGGAGGAAAATTAATGAAAGAGGGAGGAATCACTAAAACAAAAATGACTGCTATCTTAAATGAAAATATGCAAGAATTAAATGATAACTTGGAAATAATTAACAGAATAAAGCATAGAAAAGGAAATAATTAACAGAATAAAAATAAATATTATGAACAACTATATTATGATAGAAGAAGTAGAAATTCTGCTTGAAGAAGTAACAAATGCAATCGGTAGCTGCAAGGAAGACAAATCAGGGGGTGTTGACGGTCTAACAGTGGTACTAATTAAAGCTGGAAGGAAGATTCTATCACAGGCTCTCACTCACTTATATAATACAAGCCTCAATAATGCTTCTTTTCCTAAAGAATGGGAAACTGCGAAACTCACAATTTTGCATAGGAAAGGAGATAAAAGAGATCTGGATAATTATTGCCCATTAAGTTTGCTCTGAGTTTTATACAAGATATTCTCTAAAATGTTATTAAGGAGAATAGAAAACTATTTTGACATAGAATTAGATAAACATATAGCAGGCTTCAGGAGAAATTATTCTATTGCAGACCATATTTTTGTGATCAAAGAACTGACCAAAAAAGCGAATGATCATAATCTTCCGGTTTGCCTTCTTTTTCTAGATTATGAAAAAGCATTCGACTCTTTAAAAACCAATTGCATTATTTACATGTTACAAGGATATGCAAGATAATGGAAGACATGTATTCAAGATCCAATGCCAAATGTTCATTAGGAAACAAAAAAGTAAAAATAAAAATTTTCTAAGGCAAACGACAAGGCGATACTCTATCTCCTAAAATATTTAAATCAGTTCTCCATGATCTAATGCAAATTATGAATTGGCAGAACAAAGGAATGAAAATCCTAGGAGAATGGCTCAACCACTAAGAGTTTGCGGATGACCAAGTCCTGATAGGAAAATGCAAAGAAGAAATCCTAACGATGATGAAACAATTAATAGTGGCAGGAGAAAACATAGGGCTTCAAATAAAATAAACAATACAAAATAACTATTAAAAATGTAAATTTTTGTAGAAGATAACGGTGAAGAAGACTTAAGAATGGCTGAACATCATATAGAGAAAGCAGAAAAAATTCTATATCTCATGCATTTTATTTCTATTAAAGGGCCAAATGAAGAAATGAGCAGGCGATGTACCCAGGAATGGCGTGCACTCATCAAGTTTAAAGATATACATTGGTTAACAGTGAGCTTGGAAGTCAAGCGAAAACTCTGGATGAGCACATTGCTTCCTGCGATGACTTACGGTTGCGAAACATGGGTAATTGAAAAAAAGACTAGCCCCAAAGTGAGGGGAACAGTCAGAGGGATGGAGCAATACCTTCTCGGAATATCTAGGCGAAAACATATATCAAATAAGTGGATTAGAGCAAGAACTGAGCTTCCGGTCATCAAGAGAAATGCTATAACATGGACCCGGCAGATTATGGATGTGTCCAAGAAAACACCCAAGGAAGAAAGGATGTCCACCGACTGATTGCGACCAGGAGATGAAGAAGTTGCGGAGAGACAGCCTGGAAGCGAGTAGCCTTGGATAGGAAAGAGTGGAAACGGATGGGAGTGGTTCATTATTTAGTGTGGTCGCAAGAGTGGTAGAAACAATCAAACTTAATACCTCAACTAAATGTTGATTTTGTACATATGTGAATATTGGATATATAACGTTATTGTATATTTTTTATTATGTGCAAGTATAGGTTATTATTATAATTATAGTAATTTTTTTGACAGAAATATTAAAACTTAACAGCTTACTGAAATAAATAAGTACACAAAATAAAATGGTAGTAATTTTCTTACCAAAATGTTGAAATTGAAGTTAGTCATTCTGATATACATCACCCAAACGAAAATCTAATTATAAAAATCTGTAGCTAAATATAAGAAATATTATTAAAATATTCAGAAAACTTAAGAAAGTTATCAATTATTACAATTCAAGGAGCAAGTGTTCATTTCATTAAAAAAATAGATAGATGTCTATTTATACATTTTTCGATTAACAAATGAGATTATTGAAAAAATAGCCGATTTGAAATTAATAATCAGGATTATTTGTGATCTATAATTTTTAAAGTTATCTTCGGCAATAAACTTTGAATGTTTTAACCTAAAATCAGTGGGTAATGTGATGTATAATACACAGTTCATGTACAGTTTTCGGCTGTTTTTAAGTCGCTGAAACGAATGAGACCATTCACATGACAACACAGCAGTTTTAAAGTTATCAAAGTTGATGTAAAAATCACATTTTGCAGATAAAATTTTATTTGAAATGTACATGAGGCTATCTCACGGATTATTTTTTCTATATTTAACAATACAAATATACATTTGTAGTTACTATCTCTGCATATTAAAATTACATATATATTACTACATCTACATATTTTTAGTTATTTAATTTATTAATTTCATCTGCCTCCTTAATCCTCCTATCTAAAATTAAAATCCATTCCATCCCATGGAGAGTGAGGGAGGGAAAGAGGAGAAGAGAGAATACTTTTTTATATCACTTATTTACATATACAATATCAACCTATAGATTTTTTTTTCCTTTTTTTCACCTCATTAATTTCTAGACTCCGAGACAAATAAAAGTGTACACCCAGTTGTGCTTATGCCCCTTCTTATTTACAACTAGTACCCTTTGTTTTATAAGGAATAAATCATTAGTGAAATATTGATATGCTATAATAAACTGTTTATTTGAAATTTATATATATAATAAAAAACCATTTAATAAAATTGGACAAATAAAAGCGTACACTTCAATTTTTATAAAAAATGTGTGAGAAGTACCTAATCTTTAATGAAAACTTATAGTCCAGGAGCTGAGGGTCAAAAAGGTGCCTGATTTGAAGAAATGTTTTGATCAAATAGGCTGAAAGTATTTATTTCATAGACAGCAAATATGAACGTCTGCCACCTCATATCGGTTGCCATCAAATTTTATAGGCGAACAAAATCGACATTTTCGAACGTATTTCAATTTTTCGCTAATAACTCGAAAACGATTCATCGCAGAAGAAATTGTGTTCTTTCCAAAATGAAAGGGCATTAAATTTCGCGTCGAATGAGAGGTCTTCACAGTTAAAATCGGTTAAGTCTTTTCGCCAAAACCGATTGTCAATTTAGCCACTTTACCGGAAAAATGAATTACGCTCATGCTCCTTAGCCTTCAATTAAAAGAGGGTTACTCCAAATAAAAAATGTTACCTTTAATAGTTGTAGAATATTGAATTCTGTTTAAAACGATCTCATTAATTTTAAAATTAGTCCACTCCTGTGGAGACAAAAGTAATTAAAACGTAAACGTATTTAGCGCCTTGTGGTCCTAAATCCGTGAACTTTTTTGGGATTTTTTTCAGTTTCTCGCATGTAATTCGGCAAATACAGATCAAAAAGTATTGCTTTCTTCTTACTATAAGAGGCTAAACTATTGCAAATAGAATGATTATATTTGAAGTTTAAATCGGTTTAGTGGTTCAGCCGGTTTCGGTACATAAATTTTTACGATTTTGGTGGAAACCGTGTTCCAACGCCCCTAACTCAAAAACAACTAGTTTAAATGAATAGAAGTTTCTGAGCATCAAATTTAGCGTGAAATAAGCTCCTTTCACACAACATAAGTTAAACCCTGCGTGGAAATACAAATGAAAACGTGAAAGAATTCGCAGTGGTTACTTCCTGCTAAGACTTGGGGTTTTGAAGTATCAGGGGATTTGATAAAATATTCATTAAAATAACTGCTTAGACAGGTAGGTACTTGGCAAAATGTATCTTTTATTTCAACAGATGGAAGATGGTTGTTTAATTAGTTCAAAATGGTTAATGCTTCAAAAACCGAAGTCTTAGCAGGAAGTAACCACTGCGAATTCTTTCACGTTTTCATTTGTATTTCCACGCAGGGTTTAACTTATGTTGTGTGAAAGGAAATTATTTCACGCTAAATTTGATGCTCAGAAACTTCTATTCATTTAAACTAGTTGTTTTTGAGTTAGGGGCGTTGGAACACGGTTTCCACCAAAATCGTAAAAATTTATGTACCGAAACCGGCTGAACCAATAAACCGATTTAAACTTCAAATATATCATTCTATTTGCAATAGTTTAGCCTCTTATAGTAAGAAGAAAGCAATACTTTTTGATCTGTATTTGCCGAATTATATGCGAGAAACTGAAAAAAAATCCCAAAAAAATTCACGGACTTTAGACCACAAGGCGCTAAATACCTTCTCGTTTTAATTACTTTGTTTCCACAGCAGTGGACTAATTTTAAAATTAATGAGATCGTTTTAAACAGAATTCAATATTCTACAACTATTATAGGTACGAGTAACATTTTTTATTTGGAGTAACCCTCTTTTAATTGCAGGCTTGGGAAGATGAGCGTAATTCATTTTTCCGCTTCTTCTTCTATCGGCACGACAGGCGCACTAGGCTGCCCTTGGCCTGCTTAATGGCTGCCAGCCATCTCTCTCTATCTTCTGCAAGGGTGATAGGAATCCCCAGTTTGCGAAGATCCTGTTCCACAGCATCCTTCCATCGACCTCTTGGCCTACCACGTGGACGCACACCATCTGGAATGTTCTTATACAACCTCTTGACCACTCTTTCATTATTCATCCTTATCACATGTCCAAGCCATTTCAGCCTTTGTATCTTGATGTAGGAAGTTATGCTTGCTTCTTTATAGAGCCGTAACAATTCATTGTTTTTTCTTCTTCGCCACTGGCCATTATTGCATACAGCCCCTGAGATTCTCATCAGAATTACCCTTTCAAACCTATCTAGCAGGTTGGTGCTTTTCTTGTTGAGGGTCCATGTTTCTCCTCCGTATGTTACCACTGGTCTTACAAGTGTCTTGTAGAGCATAAACTTGGTAGTACGGCTTATAAGTTTGCTTTTCATAAGTTTAGAGATGGAGAAATAAGCTCTATTTCCTGCATCTATTCTCTTTTCTATCTCTTCCTCCTCATTCAGGCTATCATTGATTACAGAGCCAAGATACGAAAAACTTTTGACCACCTCGAAACTGTACGTGCCTATTTCACAGTGAGTCTGCCTCCCCAGTATACCTTTTCCCAGTGCCATAATCTTGGTTTTCCCTGCATTGATATGAAGGCCGCTCTTTTTTGCTTCGATATCCATTGCTTCAAAGGCGACTCTGACACTCTGAAGGGATCTACCAATGATGACTACGTCATCTGCATAGGCCAGGACCTGGGTCATCTTGGTGAAAATTGTTCCCTCCATGTTCAGTCCTGCTCTATTGATGATTGCTTGTAGAGCGATATTGAAGAGAAGAGGAGCTATTGGGTCTCCCTGTTTTAGGCCACTTATCACCTCAAAAGGCTCTGATAATCCACTGCATTTAACTTGACAGGTAGTATTTGCCATAGTGCATCTTACTAAACGGATTAGTTTACTTGGTAGCCCCAGTTCATGCATGTCTGCTATGAGTTGACATCTGATTATTGTATCATAGGCTGCTCTGAAATCAATAAACAGCATCCAAGTAGTCCGCTGATACTCCTTCATCTTCTCAGCGATTTGTCTAAGAGAGAAGATTTGATCAATAGTTGACCTGTTAGGCCAGAATCCACCTTGGTATTCACCTAATTTTTGTTCCACGTATAGAAGGAGCCTATTGTAAAGGGATATGGAAAAGATCTTATAAGCAAACTAATCCCTCGATAGTTGCTACATATTGTCGATTCTCCCTTCTTCTTGTACACGGGCACTACTAGGGCCTCACTCCACTCCTTAGGTATGCTCTCTTCTTCCCATATCTGAGCTATTAGTTCCTGCAATTCCCTGGCGATTTCTTCCTGCCCTGCTTTAAAGAGTTCTGCGGGGAGTCTATCATTACCTGGTGACTTGTTATTTTTGAGTTTGCCCAAAATGTCTTCGATGTCCTCTACATCAGGTGGAATGGTTTCCAAATCATCATGAGTGTCCACCGGTAATTGTGGTTGGTCATCATAGCAGTTTTCTGATCTCCTGGGGTTCAAGAGGATCTCAAAATATTGCTGCCATCTGTCTTGTACCTCTTCTTCCAGCATTAGCATTCTTCCATGGCCATCTTTGATTAGATTGCCCCTTCTGGTCGGTCCATTTTTAACATTTTTCACCATTTTTAGAATTTTCGGGATTTGTGTTTGCTCCTTGAATTTTCAATTTCCTCAATTTGTTTTCTTAGCGCTTCCCTCTTCTTGCTTCTTACCAACCTCTTCGCCTGCATTCTGGCATCTTTATAATCCTTGTAGCTAAGGCGTGTCTTTCTCCTAATCCACTCCAATCTTCTTTCATTCCATTTCCGGATTGCCTGCTCGCATTCTTTATCGAACCAATAGTTGCGGGCATGACTTTTATTTTCTCCACACACCTCTTTTGCAGACTGTGTTAATCCTAGCTTGATCCGCTTCCACTTATTTTCAATTGTTATTCCTTCCTCCGATTCGCTCATGATTACTTCGTGAAATTTCTCAGAAAGTCTAGTCACCCCTTCTTCCGTCTTAAGGGAAGTCTGTGTTCCACTTCTCACATCGGGGCAATAGTTTCTTTGCGGTGCACTTTATTCTCTCCCGCATCTTCATCATTTCTAAGTAATGATCTGAGTTGATGTCATATCCCCTATACGCTCTAACGTCATTTATGGAACTGAAGTTTTTGGCGGACCCCAACACGTGATCAATTTGGCTTGCTGTAATGCCATCCGGGAAGTGCCATGTTTCCTTGTGCACATTTTTATGGGGGAACATAGTGCTCATGACTGCCATGGATTTAACAGTTGCATAGCTTACCATTCTGTGTCCATTGTCATTAGTTTTGATATGTAAGCTATGCTCTCCTATGGTAGGTCTTAGCTCCTTTTCCTTCCTAACTTGGACATTAAAGTCTCCCTATACGATTTTCATGTCATAACTGGGACAACTAGAGTATGCATCTTCCAATTGTTCGTAAAAGATGTCTTTCTCCTCTTCATCCTTTTCTTCTGTAGGAGCATGTACGCAAATCAAATTAATGTTCCTGAAATGACCCCTAATGCGTAGTTTGCACAGTCTTTCATTAATCGGTTGGAAGTCAAGGATTGCGGATTTTATTCTGTTTGAGACCATAAATGCTACTCCAAATTGATGTCAGTCTTCGCTTCCACTGTACAGCATTATAAAATTCTTTCCTTTAATATCACCCTTCCCGGTCCATCTCATCTTTTGTATCGCCAAGAATTCTAGGCTACTATTCTGCAACACATCAGTAAGCTCCTTGAGAGCTCCGGCTCTGTATAAGGTTCGTACATTCCAAGTTCCAATTTTATATTTCCGCTTCCAAAGTCCGTGGCGTTGCCGAGAAACAGTCGTATATCCGAGGCTTTGTTGAGCATTTATAACAGGGTGTTTTTTTTCCGCTAAAGTGGCTAAATTGACAATCGGTTTTAGCGAAAGGACTTACCCGATTTTAACTGTGAGGACCTCATTCGACGCGAAATTTAATGCCCTTTCATTTTGGAAAGAACACAATTTGTTCTGCGAAAAATTGAAAAAAGTTCGAAAATGTCGATTTTGTTCGCCTATAAAATTTGATGGCGACCGATCTGAGCTGGCAGACATTCACATTTGTTGTCTATGGAATTATTTCTTTCAGCCTATATGATCAAACATTTTCTTCAAATCAGGCACCTTTTTGGCCCTCAGCTCCCGGACTATTAGGAGTATGTAACATCACCTTTTTTTTTTCTAGCACTTTCAACAAGCGTTTATTCATGGAAAGGCACAGATTTTTTAAAAGATCTTGATTTTTGCAAGTGACGACTTCTGTTGCTTTTTTCATACCTCTCTAGTGATCATCATCAGTATTAAACGCACCTTTAGCATACAATTGATTCGAAAGACGTTTCCAAAACCTCTCGATTGTTTCAAACCTGGGGAGGGAGATGGCCACCACACCAATGTGATCCTCATTTCATGAAATCCCTCCAGGGTTGCCTTCGATTCGTGACATGGAGCATTATCTTGCAAGAAATGAAAATTTTCGTCTGGAAATATCTGGGTTGGCCATGGGTGCGTCCTTTCTTTGATCAAGTTTAAATATTGATCACTATTCACTCTTCCAGTAAGCCTTTCAATCAGGTAATCACCAGAGGCGGTTATCGCTTTCCAAACCATCACACATCCTCCTGGATTTTGACGTTTTATGCTGTTGTAAATAGTTTTTTGGCCTTCTTCTATGTAACTGTATTCGTTATCAGGCCCATCTTTAGAAAATCTTTTTCGTCCGAAAAAAATGTTTTTTTTCCCCAATTCCCAAAAACCCATCGAAAGCCACTCACAAGCCTAGTCTACACGACACTCGCGGTGCATTTTGGTTAGGAGATTTTTTTTTTAAATTTTTGTCTTCTTGATATTCATTTCACAAAGTTTTCTCTAGATGGTTTTTGTAGATACATTAAAATTTAAATTATACCTAATTTTTCTTGCCAACAATAATTCACCTTCCCTTGCCAAACGACGAATTTCCTTTTTATCCTCGATGCAGCGTGACGTCCTAGCTTTTCTTTTGTTCCTCTCTTCTACTTGACGCGATTGTAATCAGTTTTTAACATTTTAGCAACTTTGGTGTGAGGAAGAAAATATTTTCGACCAACTTCCCTATAGCTGAGGCCAAGACCAACATCTTTCTTAAACCGGATAATTAAATCCATAGAATACATTTTTATAATACTGAAAAGCAATATTCAATGAGTGGATAGGATTAAAACCGAAATACACAATGATAAACTAACTGTACACTTTAATTTGTCTCAGTCTCGCTTGTTTATTCTGTGATTAATCCTCTTGATGACAGCTATATACCCACCAATAGTGTTTCCTAATTAAATTTGTTTTTATTTTCTGCCATAGCATAGTATTTAAAAATATTTATTATCATGAATTAAATAAATAATAGAGTTTCAACTGTACACTTTTATTTGACCCGGCGTGTACTGTCAACTATCTTCCAAAATTATTTAAAGGTGGTTGGGGAGGACCTCCGAATGTAGTTATGAATGATATTTGGTTACTCATAATGACTGGAAGGCATTGGACTTGGACTCCCGTTACAGTAGAAAATCAACAATGGGCAGCTTCTCATTTATGGTGCCATCCGGCTTGTAAGGTAGTCATGTTTTTTCAATAATCAAATTATAGATTTTAAAATAATTTAAATTAAAAAAATTGCATAACTGTACAAATTTATTTATGAATGTTTGTATTATATTTTTAAATGTTGAAATCACACTTAAATTAATTATAGATAATGATAATCATTGTGAGTATTATATTTATATTTATACAATATATTGTAACTAGTATATACAAGTTATAAATTTTTTAATGTTTAACACTCTATTAGCTGGATCCATGCAAAGCATTTCGCACGAAAATTTTTATCAGATTGTAACCTCTAGGTTTAACATAACTATGAAATACATTTTTTTGTTGCCTGCGCCCTCGCCGGGGGAATTTGTTTTTCTACATCAGTGTTTTACAGTTAAGGAAGGACTTAATTTTCTGATGGTCTTCTCCCCAAAACAGTTTCCTGTAATCTTTCTTAATTCTTAATTCTGTAATTAAATCACTAATAATTTAGAATAGTCCCTGGATATTAATCTTCTTACATTCTGATTTTAATTACCCAACTTTATGACACACATAATTAAACACGTTAGGTGCGGCGGCGTATTTTAGGGGTATCCTGAATTGGACGGTATCGGTCCCGGGGGTCCGACTGCTGGGATGAGCCACAGACGATATTGGGCGTCGGGGTCCGATGGGAATGCTCTAACGAAAGTGTTATTTTTTTACTGAAAAGTGAATTAAATGAGCTTCTTAAGGGCATTGCATTTATCTCTTGGTAAGGATTAGACCTAGACATAACAGAAGCAGGACATGCCCCTGGGATCCGATACAGGATTTATGCCATACTTTATCGAAAATAGCATTAAACTGCTGGAATTTTGAATTACCATTCATATTGATAATTTTTGCAATGTTAAAACAATTTTTAGGAGTCTTTTACTGCTTTACAACCACTTACTCTACGATAAAAAAAAAATTCTTTTTAAAGAAATGAATTTATATAAAATAAATAAAGCAAATATCAGTGTTTTATTTATAATTACAGACTTAGTAAGAAGTATTAAAGATAACCATAAAGGTATTCTTTGCAACATTGTCACCCCTATTCTTAAGTCTACCCAGTCCAATGTGACACAGGGATCGTTGGGCAAGGGTTGTGTGGTAATTAAGCAACTAAGTACAATTTTTACTATTTATTATTTACAATAGTTTCTCTACACGTCCCAACTACACAAGGGGGGGTACCTTGACTCACAAATCACTTGGGGGTACTTGACTACTTCGGATCCCTTATGCCCCAGGCTCACTCTGCCTGTCCCAGACTTCGACAGCCCATCTCAGACCCAGCCTCCGCTCCAGACTGCTGACTGTCTCTGACTACCTGCCTGTGTCTCAGACTGACTCCCTCAGACCCTCCCAGACTGCCCCACTCTCTCCTGGGCCAGCCTCTTCTAGGAGTCCCCCCTCTCTCTCAGGGTCTCCTAGGTTCAATGGACATCTTCCACGTGACAACTCCCCCCTCCCCTGAATACCAACGTCCTCGTTGGTAAGTTGGGACCTGTAACAAAAAATAAACAAAGCGGCAGAAAACTAGTTTTTTACATAATTTACTTAACTGTAGAGTTTACAAATAAAAGAACCAAGTACTGAGTGTTAAAAACAAAACAAAAATTCGAAACAACAAAAAAGATGAGAACCCATAAGAAACTCAAATAGATGAACCTCACTGCATCATTTTCTTTTTTGGATTCGACAATCATCGGCTCACCCCTTTATCGTTCATTCTCTGATATACCGTGCTTTTGTCTAGCACAATCCCAAATATTACCTCAGTTTGACTCTGAGAAACTTGTTGCATACTTAAGCCTTCTACGTTTGACTCGTAGGATTCCACAACAAAATCAAAAACTTTACTCTCTAAGTACTCTACTACTCTCTTCAAACACTTTACTACCCTTTGAACCTCAAAGGGGTGTGGGATGCCGGCCGTCTCATTTAATTTTAATTTTCCCCTTAAGAACCATAACAACCTCTACAATATGCAGTGAAATTCCTTTACAATTATTTCTTGACTTAATAAAAAACAAAACAAAAATAAATTCCATCGTTCTGCAACTTTAAATTTATTCTTTAACCATAAAAGATACAAATTTAGTCAATAATACCCTCTAAGAATTTTACTTAAAAATTATACTTTTTCTTACAAATTCCATTTTTTCCAACACATTTCCAATTTATACCTACTACTAAAGAACTAGAAAAATATAAGTCATAAAACTATAAACAATAAAAAATCTCGATAAAGGGATTTAAAAGATCGTTTGTTTTGCCTATCCTGCATAACTCCTCACCGACTGACCTACTTTTATCGCTGACTATGCTACTAGATTCTCTCACTCTTGCCTCCCTTCTTGGAATCGGTTGCCGACTTAGACTGGGAAGCTGTTGGCGCTTCTTCCGTAACCGCGACAATAGGCCTTCTCAATAAAATTCTTTTTACCCATTTCTTTAGTAGAAAACCGCGATAGTGATCGAAATCTTTGGCTCCGATAAATTTTTGCTTAAGTCCTTTAAAAAGCAAAGATGGGAAAACACAATGACCGCAACCCAAAACCGTAACCTTTATCTTGCAACCGATCTGATGTTTCCTCAACCCTCAATGTTGGATGATCCTAAATTGTATTTTGCTGACAATTACCTAGCAATGCCCAATTACAATGGGGAGGTGCGCATTGTTACCTAGACTCCTTAGATTGCACTAGAATTGGATATTTCCTGAACGTCGCAGGATCCTCAATTGTTCGTTAGTGATGACAATTGTTAATTTTCAGCATTTTGCTAACAATTAGCTATGTCCAATTTTGTTTTTGTTGTTCCCAGGGGACCGCTTGCGCAGTGCTCTATTGTTCCCTGGCAGACGCAAATTTAGCATTTCCTCCTACTCTTTAACTTTTAGATTCTGCATTTTTCCCCAAAGCAAAGAAAATATTCAACAATTTAATGAAATATGAAAACTTATAATCCCTTTTTTTCTTTTTTTTTTTTTGTTCAACGATCAAAAAACCGTTTTATTCGCCCTGTATCGTCTCGACTTTAAATTTTCTACCCGTCTTCGTCTGTCCTTATCCCATTTAATCTCGCGATTACAATACAAACGGTCAAGACAAAATCGTGTGGAAGAGGGAGCTTCAAGAGATGCCGAGTTGGAGCTTTGTGGTAATTAAGCAACTAAGTACAATTTTTACTATTTATTATTTACAATAGTTTCTCTACACGTCCCAACTACACAAGGGGGGGGGTACCTTGACTCACAAATCACTTGGGGGTACTTGACTACTTCGGATCCCTTATGCCCCAGGCTCACTCTGCCTGTCCCAGACTTCGACAGCCCATCTCAGACCCAGCCTCCGCTCCAGACTGCTGACTGTCTCTGACTACCTGCCTGTGTCTCAGACTGACTCCCTCAGACCCTCCCAGACTGCCCCACTCTCTCCTGGGCCAGCCTCTTCTAGGAGTCCCCCCTCTCTCTCATGGTCTCCTAGGTTCAATGGACATCTTCCACGTGACAATATTATCGGACGCGGAAGTGTGATGCCGTCCAGTAGTCTTGGTTTATTACTGATGGCCTGTACAGGACCCCGGAGTCCGATTCTAAAAAACAACAAAATTTTATCTGTTAGCAACTTTTGCTGCATTAAAATGCAATAATCTCATTAAAAATCGACTAAATTGAGTCTTTGAGGGGTTCGGCCTTTCGGAAATTTTCATGTGATAATCGGCTGTTAAGATGGGAATGTAAGACATCGGACGCCGGGACCGATACCGCACCTAACGTGTTAAATATTTGATGTATTGCTAAACAAAGGCATATTTTGATTGGTTAAATGAAAGTAATAAAGCAAATAAATAAGTTTCTTGATGTGAACAAAGATATAGTCTTGTTCTCTCTTTCTTTTGCAAAAAAATATAAGTCATAAGTATTCATCATAAGCATCTCTACTATTAAAGTAGGACCATTTATTTCATGAAAAATCTATTTTGAGTTTTTTTGGAATAATACAATTATTTTTTTTCAAAAATACTTTTTAGTGCATTTAATTTAGATTTCAGATAATTAAAAAAAATTAAGCAGTTTTTTTGTAAATATTGTTAACTTTACTGTTTCATAAATATAGCTCATGTTAAGATATTTAAAAGAGGTAATTTTAAATTTATAAAAAACAAAACAATATAATATTTAGGCCATAAATATTAAAATTATAACAAATTATTATTCCATAAAATCACTTACCATATTATCACCATAAAAGATATAAGTTCTCTTAAATATCTTTCGGATTACACTACTTTAACAAATATTAACAAACTAACAAATGTAATATGAAACAAAAGTTAAGATAATATTTCTATGTTGATGTTACTTTGGTTACAATTCGATCAAGGTATAACTATTAACATAACATTTGCTTTAATTTTTTCAAACTTTTTAATTTACATAATTCAGATTTTAGATAGTTGAATTGTATTATACTATTTTTCTGCAAGTAAACAACTTGTAAAATAAATATATATATTTTTTTTCAATTTACTTGAAATATTAATACATCTATAAATAAACATTTATTGGAATGATAATCAATCATGTTTGAATTAAATCACTGACCTGTTTGTTTTAAATATCTTTTTGGGGGAGGGGGTCCATTATCTGTAAAACCCATTTTTTCCTGGCTTGATATAGATTTAGATCGATTTTCATAATCTTTGACAAAAAAATAAAGAAATAACAAAGATGTTTGTGGTAATTATTAAAACCCAATTTTTCTGTCTACGCTATTTGAATTCTGAATCTAACTACACCATATTTAAGCATAATAGAAGCTTAAATTTGGAGAAAAATAATTTTTTAGCTTTGCAAAATAATATATTTCCAGATATATAAGTACTTTCTTAATTGGTTCTTAATGTGCAGATGGTAATTGATAAAACCCAATTTTTTACACCTTGATCTATCGAATCCCTATGTCACTATGAATCACTATAGATCGATTTTGTACATATTTTGAACTATAGAAGACTCCCGCTTATCCTTCATCATCGGATAAATAGATTTGTTTTACTGGAGTTCGGTCAAACAATAAAAAACAAAACACAGTATATTTTAGCAAATGATGACCAGTGATTGAGAATTTGACAAAGTTATGAATGCTTTTAAGTATGTTAAAAAGAAATTTTAGACTGGGTCCACTGGTTAATCTGGAGAGGCAGTTAAACAGGAGCTGGTTAAGCCGGAGTCTAGTGTAATTACTTAATTTGAGAGTGCAATTTTCTAACACTACTATTAATTCTGAATCTGAATACATGTATCTGAATATTCTATGGGTGATTCTCAAATTAGGGGCAATTTCCATTATAATTTTGACTATAATGAAGTAAAATTATCCAATCTAGAACCTTCTATTGACACTCAGCTATTAATTGGAGTGATTGGCCCAAATCAAAAGGATTTTTACTAGGTAAACTTAAAAGTTTATTTTACTGATTACTTGTTTTTTCCTGCAATTTTTTTTTTGTAAATGGGTCATTCTCATGTAAGAGGGCACTTTTATAGCGAGGAAGAGGCCGTTTATAGCGATTTAGAAAAGCTTAGGGCATTAAGACATCAATTTTCTAAATCCAGGTGAGTTGTAAAAGTAGACCCCATACGATATTATTTTAATTATATAATACATGTACCGTAAAAACATCAGAAAAAGATTGAAATTCATCACCTGTCATGTCCTGAGGTCTGAGTTTGCTCAAAGTACAAGTTCTGTGCACATAAACCAGATCAATTTTTACTTTTTTTTAATTCAATTTGTTCAAAATGCTTACAAATTTCAGAACTGCAGTCAAATCTTTGATGATAAAGAATTATAATTGAAAGAAACTAATTTTTATGTTGTCCCTTAGGTTTGCTTTCATTATAAAATAAGATTCTCACCATTCTTTTTTAGTGGGAAATCAGTAAAAAATATATAGTCAGCAGGGAGGGGTCTCTCCCCTATCAACCCCGACTATTTAAGTAACCTCAGTACAAATCCAAGCTGTCCAGAAGCAAATAGTTTTTCAAACCTGAGAGGTTATGTTTAATGGTTTTCATTCCCCTGTCCTCTGTTTAATGGTTTTCATTCCCCTGTCCTCTATAGTTTTGGTCAGGTAAGTTTTTTTTTTTCAAATTTTCCAAAGATAAATTATTTTGTAGCACTGATTTTGTTTTGGGAAGTGGCATTTTTGTATCTCTTTTTCCGTTTCAACGGCTATCAAACAAAACATAAAAATTCATTCCCCTGTCTTACTGTTAATCAAATATGGCATGGGAATGAAGTTAGTGATGGGTTGAAGCTTTTTTTTACTGCTGAACTTTTTTAAACCATCATTAGATCTTAACAATGAGAAATTAATAAAAAAGAAAAAACTTTTGGAGCAAATTTATCACTTTTTCAGGTAGTTAAAAAAAATGCCCACAATAAAATACGTCAAGAGATGAGGTTGAAAGATTTCGTTATCAAAACAAGAAAATGATTCAATTAGTCGGTCAATTCAGGTGGAGAAAGAAAATCAAAAATATAAAATGAAGCGACAAAAAGAGAAAGTAAAATTTGTGTGTGAAATGACTCCCCATCAAATTCTCTTGAATCAGAAGCAGTTGAGAATGAATTCTAATGTGTATCTCTTAGGAAAAAACATTTTAAAACGGGAGTTGATTTGGTGATACAAAATCTCCTCGTACAACCACTGGTGAGAATATAGACCCACTTCTCAATACATACGTGGAAGGAAACTGGTAAATAAAAACAAAGCAAACGTGTACAAAAATAATGCTAAGCTGCGCAAAGAAAACATAATACTTGATTCCTAATGAAACATTACTTAATATGAAGTAGGTTATATCGTCATATGAAAGGTCTTGTAGGGCTTAAATGGCTAAGGAAAAAATCGTCCTATAAAGTACCTTTAATTTTGTTTATTTCGTGTAAATAACTATCACTTGTCATCCATAGTGACAAGAAATGGCTAAATGTAAAATATGAAAGGATTTTATAACCAAATAAAAGGAAAAAAATGTATAAAATTTCCCTAAACAAAAATTTCAATATCCGGTATTATGAGTAGTAATGTATATGTATAATATACTGTTGGAGAGCTTAGAATTTAAGAAATACTCGTAATAATATTCAGTTTATAATATAGTAGAAGGTCACTGAAAGGAAATATTGTAGTATCAAGAAAATAATTATTTCTACTTTCAGATTATTTAAAAGAAACTATTGGTTTCCATGGTACCAATCACAACTATCTTAAAACTGAATCAAAACTTAATTACAAACAACCATTTGAATTTAGTTTTACAATGAAAAACTAAGAGAACTGTTTAGAAAGAAGACAAGAGAGAGCATTGTGAGAGAAGGCGAGGTGCTAGCTGCTCAAAATGTTATCGATCAGAAAAAAACATATGGCGATTCCTAATGAATCACAGGTTTGTTCCAACAAGCACTTAAAATGCATGACATCTCTTTCATGCGCAGTACACCTTTTCTTACTGCTCATCATTAACAAGGATAGGTGTACTGTGCATGGGGAGTGAGTCGACGTGTTTTAACAGCTTGTTAGAACATATGTAAACTTTGTTGAAAATTTATTTTATTGTTGGCCGTTGTTATTAACCCTTTATATTGATTCTAATTTACGATATATCATCAAAAGACATCATTGTTCAGTCTAAAACTCGATTATTATTTCTATAATCTCCTAAACAAATATTAATTTAAAAAAATTCAAACGAATCCCTGTAAAGTGCGGAATCCCGTGAGTAAATGGGGCCAACTTCATTCTTGGTACACCACTGTATGAACAACTGACACCATTTTCCAATAAAAAAAAAAAAAATTCATTGAGGAAGAAAGTTTAAAGTTCCTTCTCCAGTAGCACTTAAGAGTCATTCCATGTCACATCAATTTTTTAAGAGATTAAATAAGAACTTATTATGTGATCTTATTTATGTGTGTAGTGTTAATTACCCAAGGATAACTGTTTAGGAAATGTTAGAAACAAATGAAATTTGCTGCGAGCAGTGATTTCAGAAATGAATAAAAGAAATATATCAACTTTCACATCTGAAGAAGACGCAGATTTAGATGTGGTAACCATTGCTATAGAAAAGCTGAAGGAATGCTTTAAAGTTGTTGTAGGTTCGGATACAGACTTAATAATTCTATTAGTGGATCTTGCACCAGAAAACCAAGATATTTACTTCTGTAAACATAAAATTGGAAATATTCCAACCAAACAATATTATAATATTGATATTTTGATCAAGCAGCACAATGATCTTAGAAAATGTTTGTTGTTTACCCATGCAATGACAGGATGTGATACAACATCCAGCTTTTATAGTTTAGGAAAGATAAAAGCAACGAAAATAATTAAATCTTCGCCTGAAGCTAAGAATCACGCTTCTTTATTTCTACTGAAAAATTCACCAAAAGAACAATTACTAATAAATGGGGAAAGATTCGCACTTGAGCTGTATGGACTAAACAGGTTTGCAAACTTAAATAAAGCTCGATACTTCAAATTCATGAACCTGACAAAAAAAACTAATCTCAGAGCAAATTTGGATATGGCAAAATTACCCCCGCCAACTGAGGCATGCCATCAACTTATATTGAGAAACAACTGGCAAAAATTCAGCTTGTCTCTAATTATTCCCGACACAAAACCTTCATTGCCTGGGCTATGGGGCTGGTTCTTCTTAATAAGCTGACAATAATATTATGCAATCTATTCACAAAAAAATGTACAGTTAAATTTAGTATAAAATAAAGAAACATTCATAACAAAGAAATGAAATCAATAAGCTAAACATATATACACAACTTAAAACTAAGGAATACAAAAATATACAAACTATATACAACCATTTGGGTCTGGACGGCGGTCAATGGAAGGAGGTGGGTAGGGTGGAAATTGTGGTGTTGGCATCGAACCTTTCGGTTCAGTAAGCCTTTATTATTATTATTATTATTACATACAACCATTTTACATGCAAAGCGAAGAAATGGTGATAGAATTAGTGTGTTAGTCCATAAAATCAGTATAAAGGTATTAAATTAAGGTTCAACATAGAGCAGAACATGCTAGCATGCCTCTAAACTAATTAATTGAAAATTAACAGATGTCTTAATCAGTCAATGTAATCTCAATGTTGGTCACAAAGTAAAATCACTGTGAACATAGAGCAAAAAAACTTCCAGTGCCAAGGAAACAGTGACCTGTGATGGCAGTGATCTTCCAGTAACTTAGTGACTTAGAATTTAGTCACAGTGACAATTGGTAACCGTTAGTTAAGTTACAGTGACAAATTCACAAGTATGCTAGTCACTCCTCATCCCTAGTGGGAAGGTAGAGAGGTTTGTGGGTCCGCCTCGAAATAAAGGGCGGATTCGAACTGCTGCCATTTGGTTCAATAATGCTTTGTGGGTCGCGCTCTGATACACTCTGTCCCTATCTTCCTATCCATCTGAACAGACAGGTTGCTTTCCCTATCATTCAACACAGATCTAATAGTGCAATTTATAGAAGGTTTATTTAACATGCAAGTTTTTCAAAATGATTATACAATGCTTTTTGTTTGATGCATAATGAACTCCTTTACACAGCATCAACAGCAATACCAAGTTCGGATCAATTGTTGCAAAACCTAAGAATAGATTTGATGAATTCTTTTCGAGATTAACTCTTACTGCATTAGTCAATGAATTTCGTTTGAGATTAAAATCCTGTTAACTATGTATAATGAATTCCCTGTTAACTGCATATGGAGCATTGGATAAGATTTTAAATAATAATAATAACTATTAGTGGCATTAATCTTTTTTTTTACCTATTTTTACTTTCACTTACCTATATATGAAATATATAGTAAGTGAAAGTCTTGCGATTGTTAACAATTTCGACTTCCAGTTCAACGGAAATACAACGGGTCCCCTGAGTCAATATAACGAAGTCCCGCGAAATGGTCTGTGTGTGTGTGTGTGAATAGACTAGCTCAAAAACTATGAACCTTACGAACCTGAAATTGGGTATTTGGTGTATGTATATGCCCGCGATGTGACAGCAAACATTTCATCAAAATTGGTCAAATGGAGGGGGTACTTTATTTAAAGAATTTTGTCTAATTTTTACGTTTTTTGCGCTTTTCTCAAAAAAGGCTCTAACGATTTTGGTTAAACTCGGCATTTGATCTATATATATGCCCTTGATTTGACAGTCAAAATTTCATCAAAATTGATCAATTGGAGGGGACACTTTACTTGATAAATTTTGTTTTATTTTCAGGTGTGTTTTTTATTTTCTCAAAAACGGCTTTAACAATTTGGATCAAACTGGGTATTTAATATATGTATATGCCAAAGATCTGACAGTCAAAATTTTATTAATATTGATCAAATGGAGGGGGCACTTTATTTCACAACTTTTTTTCCAATTTTTACCTTTTTTTCGAATATCTCAAAAACGGCTTTAATGATTTTGATCAAATTCGTCATGTTTAATGGAAATCAAGTCTTCTCTAATATCAGGTAAGCTTTATGATTACTACAATGTTCAGAGGGAGCTTAAATGGGGAAGGGGCCTTCTTTGTTTTCTTATAAAGTACTTTTGTATATGTATAAGGAGGAATAAACTGTCTCTCGTTACTCCTGAAAATAAGATTATTTAAATTGTCCTAAAAATAAGAGATGGCTAAATATGAAATAAGAAAAAATCAAGTCAATTCATAAAACACGTTGAGCCCACGCATGCGGCGTACGCCTTTAATGACAGACCATTGTTCATAATTAAAGCTGTTCTGTTCATTTAATGGAAATTATTTCTTTCATTGTAACTAAATGAAGTTTTCAACAACTACATAGAGAATTATAAAATCAGACGACTTGGAGTATTATACTTGCATTGCCGAATTATCACAAGTAAAAACTTCTATTTAATAATAAAAAAATTAGTGTTTTTTATAGAGCAAATAAAAATAAAAATAAGAAATGAATGTGGAAAAATGTGTGAATATGAGAAGTGGCAATTAACAAAACACATCAATTTGTAATCTAAGTAAGTTGGTAAGTGAAAGTTGTGTGTAGCGCGCACGCACCAGATTTTGATTCTTTGAATTTGGTTTGAAATTTTTATCTTACGACTTATTTTTAGGTGGAAGATTATGTCGTTGTCTTCAGTAGAAATCCAGTTTCTACACCACCTCCTCTAGCTTATTCTCGCTGGACTTCAAATTCTCAAATAGGAATTAATCAAAGTAGAAGAATAAATGCCACTGAACCCAGAGAGTAAGTAACCGTGATTATCATAGTATACAGGTATTCCTCAATTTTCATCCATATTTTTGCAGTATTTTTAATTTTTTTTTTTGCAGTATTTTTAATTTAAATCAATTTTATGAAATGTTTTAATTTATAAAATAATTCATAATTGAAAACCGGTGTTATTATAATCCTCACACTTACTTGAGTTACCTAATTTTCCAAATCTGGGTATTGATTTATGGTTGGGACCTGTTACAAGTGGAATTAGAGATGAAAACAACATATCTTGGCTCATCTGGTTGGCATATTAAGTAGGTTCAACAGTTATTTCAATGATATTTTAGATATGAAAAACAATAGTTTATCTTCTCCTTCGGAATACCAGAGTCTTGAATCACTACTTGCAGAACCAAGCAAAGGGGAAGTTAAAACAGCCATTGGAAAATTAATTGCCCATAAAGCAGCCGAAACCGATAATATTCCTAGTGCATGCGGAAGCCGGGATTTTTAAAATAAACCTCTTGGTTAAAAAAGGAAAAAATACCTGAAGAATGGAAAGAATCTATTCTAATTCCAGATAATAAAAAGGATCAAAGACGGATTGCAATAACTATCGCAGAATTTCACTCCTTCCGGTTCGTTTTAGAATATTTACGTTAATCCTGACTTTTTGAATCACTAAATGTGCCAAGAAAACTATCAGAGACTACTAATATTTCAGACAAAATCGTTCAACCGTCGACCAATATTCTCTCTTCATCCAATATTAGAAAAAACTTAGAATATAGCGGCACCATACTCCAGTTTTTCATCGATTAAAAAAAGGCAAATAATTAATTCTATTAACCAGCAGAAGTTGCAAAATATCCTTGGCAAGCAAGAAATACCAAAAGAGTTAATAAACTTATTAAACATGTGTATATGGGAAGAGAGAGAAATGCCTTATTATTTTTTTATAACAAAACAATGCTGCCCAAATACATTGGGTTGCTATAAAGGCAGCACTATAAAACGCAGCATACTTATCATTACCTACATATATTCATTTATCTCAAATTACATTTTAACTTGCATGCCTATACACATATAACATTACAATTTTTTATTTCTTTTTAATATTTTTTTTCTGTATTTACCCTTTTTTTTCCCTTTTTTTCTCCACTTTTCCTCCTCTATTATTCCCTTATTATCTTATAGTTCATATCTTTCTTGAGTAAACTTTCCATCAATCCAGGAAGTGTTGTGAGCGTTGCTCAGGCACGACTCGATGCCGATCTCCATTATATTCACTTACAACATCACTGATTACCACTTCGCCCCATCTATATCTAGATCTATTATGTTCCAGTTCGCCGATTAATTGCATGACCATGAGTGTACAGTTTGCCAATTGTGTAATAATTTAGAGAATGTGATCTTCTGTGTAATTCGCCGACCGAGAGTTATTTGGTTGATTAAAAAATTAAACTTAACTATATAACTAATATAATATTTCAACTAGCTGTATTTTAGCACGAGTTCGATTATTTGTAAAAATTAGCAATCCTGATTCATATTGTTGTAGCTATCCAGTTATGTTTATTTTTTTGTTTCTTTATTAGTATTCTAACCTGAAAGCCTTCTTACTAGTAAGCATGTTAGAAATATATTTGTTTCATTGCGTATAGGATAAATATACATGGTTTCTTTTTTTCCTCTAATAATTTCACTTTAAGATTCATTAAATGTTGTTTTGTTCTTTAATTAAGGTCACTAAATGTTGTTTTGTGCTTTAATCGAGGTCATTAAATGTGCTTTAGTTTAGCAGCAATCGTCGCCTTTTATTAATCTAACCACTCACCATTTCCCGATCCTTTCCTTATCTCTTTTATTTATATTCTCATCTAAATTCATAGCTTAAAAACCCTCCTTATCCTATTATGGTACGCATACAGAGACTGTATAAGGAAATAGAGCTAATAACCAAGTAATTAAACGAATATAGAATATATCAGTAAATAAGTAAATAACTACAAAGATAAATAAATAAATAAATACATAGATAAATTAATAATAAGATAAAACTTTGATAATCAAAATACCTGTACATAATTAATGACCATAGAAGAGATATTGGATAATTCCCAGGGAGTCTAACATTATATTTTCAGCCAACACCGAAATATCTCTCATCTCGACATCTAGGTCTTCTAGAAAACTCCTTGTTCTTTTTGGGATCGTTCCGCGAGATCCGACACAGAGGCCTCTCCCTCCCCAAAGATCTAAGGAAAGGGATTCACTTTTCGTAGATCACTCTCTTTTCCCTTTCCACCTTACCTGCCTGGTCAGGTCACTGTTTTCAAATCTAACTGTCGGATCCACCACCAGTGCTTTATTCCTGGTCTTTGGGAATGCGACAATGTCTGCATACCTTGTGGCTCTATCTCAATGCAATAGACCTCGTCAAAGCAAGTTCCTCTCTTTCAGGAGTCTTATAAGTTCATGCTTAACCTTATGGTACATTAACCTATTATTCGAATCCCTTCTCATAGATGTATTTATTCGCTTTCGGGGTCTCTTTAAAATGTCGAACTCCTATTCCCTGCCATTTACAATTGGCCCATTGTTCAAAGTCATTTTCCTGCAGCGACTGTCATAGAGCCCTCACATTTCTGCAGCCCTGATCAACAGCCAGTCTCTGGCACATTCCGCCAGTTCTTCTTGGTAATTAAAAATAGACTGGAACAGGTCATCTGGGACATTTGTCAGCCACTGGTCAATGGAACAATACTGCAAAGGAGCCTCCTATTGACAACGAATCAATCCCAGTCCTCCATACCTCCTTGGTTTGTAGAACATCGCTGTCGAGGTGTTGGCTGGGAGCCCGATTATGGCTTTAATACTCCTGCGAATTTTGGTGTCAATACCATCCAATATCGCTGGACGTATATTTGTTAGGGGTGCTGTCTGGAGAGGATAGGTAAGCCCTGGGGGGCACATATTGATTTACAATGTTGACCTTCTGCTCAGGTTTGAGCAAACTAGAGCTCACCGATTTATCCAGGTTCGTATTCACTTTAGTCACCGCCTCATCATTAAAGACAAGCTCTCCCGAGAACGAACATACAATATATTTTATTCTCTCATTCTTATCTACAGTCTGGGTGTTGTCTCCGTTCTCTAGGGAGAGTGTCGTCTGAAGCTCTCCTTTTTTAACCGACTTCGAGGAGGTTACTCAATTCAATACTAATAATTCCTACTTTTTTTAGTGGATTCACAGCCAGACCGATCTCTGCTAGCAATCTCTGAGTGCTTTTAATAATTCTCTCTGCGGCACCCTTGTTGCGTACCGAGATCGCCTGCGAATCCTGTGAGGACCACACTTTCTTGGTTGTTTAATTGGTAGCCAAACTTTCTAGAAAATTCTTGGTCACACAGGTTGCGATCTATGGCCAGATGATAATGAAGGCGACAAGGGCCTGCCCTGAGGCACTTCTCGGAGCACACTGATATCTGGCTGGTCGAGTGTGCTCCTACACTAATCTAAATTTTATTAGTGCACAGGAGAGCTGCTGTTATATTTTTGAGATCTGGTGATACCCCTCTTGTCACTAATGAACTAACTATGTGGTTGTGGCCAACGTTGTCAAATGCGCCTACTACATCGAGGAATGCCACCGCGCAGTCGTTTTTCTTTTGCTTAGCATCTTTTAAAATCCCGTTGATGATCCTCGCGCTTACATGTGCTCCCGGTAAGCCCCTGATGAAGCCTCTCTGATTTTTGCTGAGGGTGATCTGTTTCCTCAATTCATGGTCCAGAATCTTCTCTATGATCCAGTACACTATGGAGTTTATAGTTATTGGTCTCCATTAAGAAACATTTTTGACTTAACCATTTCCTTTATATACCAATAATGTGTGCCCTTGACGAAGAGGTTCTGACACATACGCCACCTTCAGCATTATCTCCACAATGGTCTTTATTATATGTGTTACGTCAAAATATTTTATCATGCGGATCAAGACTCCATCCGGCCCCGGTGATATTTCCATTGAGGTCGATGTTATTGCTTTCCTCGCTACTTTTACATCAATTGATATTATATTTGGTAGCGGATTGCATTTCTCATAATCCGCACGTTTGCAGAAATTTTCTCTCCCAAAGAGGCTTCTAAAATGGCTTTCGATGTCGACTACCTTCAGAGGGCAAGCGCAGAGCAGCTTTCATAATGGTCTGTACCACTTTTTTCGTACGTACCACATAATTATATTGGGCTACTTCATACTGGTACTGTTCTTGCGGACGGCTGCTGTTGTTGGCTTGCTGAGGATTTGATGTTTTTCCAGCACCCTTGCTAGTCATATTGGTTTTATTTATTTTTCCTAATTTTCTTAGAATGTTATAGCAGGGTGCACTTACCTAATAAAGATTTTTGGACTAATTACCTATGCGAGAGGTAACTAGCTAGGAAATAAAATCATATTAATTACGGTTTGAAAACTTAGGTGTGCGAGAGCTAACTAGAGCTCGCAGGGATAAAGTCGGTTGGTGGTAGTCAAGGGGGGCGAAAGCCCCACCCACCGCACCCTCACCACTACACCTATCTAATAAAGATTTTTTGAATATTTATCTTTGCGAGAGATAACTAGCTAAAAAAAAAACCATTGTAATAAGTTATTGAAAATTTACGTGTGAGAGGGTTAACTAGAGCACTCGAGGAACGAGTTGGAGATAATTGTAGTCCCAAGTGGGGTCGGAGAATACCCTCCCCCCCACCCTAATCTATAAACTTACCTAATAAAGATTTTTGGACTAATTACCTATGGTAGAGGTAACTAGGAAAAAAAAAACATATTAATTACGGTTTGAAAATTTATGTGTGCGAGAGCTAATTAGAGCTCGCAGGGGCAAAGTCGGGTGGTAGTCAAGGGGGGCGAAGAAATTTAAGGCAAAATTTAATAAAAGAAAATTTAAGAAACTGCCCACTACTTCATCGAAATCCTCAGCCTTGAATCCGTTGCCCTTCATAAGGTCTTCGAAGATGGAAAAAAAAAAATAAATAAAATTAAAGATTAAATTTTTAAATCATAGAAATCAGTTAGCAAAACTATGATATAAAAAAACAAAAACTAAGATATAAAACTTAAAATTAAAAAAAATATGTGAGGCTAAAAATTAAAAATAAATAATTAGTTAAAAATCATGTAATAATTTAAAGGAAAACAATAACAATTATATATATGTATACAAAAAAAGATCAGCCTAAGAAAAAAAATAAATACAAATAAAATAAAATTAATAAATAAATAAAATAGAAATCAGTTAGTATAACTATTATGAAAAACATATAACTGACTAAAAATTAAAAATATATAAATGGCTAAGAATTGAAGCTAAATAAAAGGCTAAAAAATTGTTTAATAATTTAGAGGAAAAAAAACAATAACAATAAAATATATGTAAACTAATTAGTCAAAACTAGTTAATATTGCTAAAAATAAGTTAAAATTAATTTAATTTTAAAAATTTATTTAATTTAATCTTTATATACATAAAAATCTTGTGTCCCGATGTTTTTCAAGGTAAAATCAGAAACTACTCAGCCGATTTTGATGAAATTTGGCTCATTTGTGTGTAGTTTTGTCGAACTTAAAAGATAGAATAGTTTTTATCTTGATTGTTGACCCCAATATTTCTTTTATTGCAAATACAGTAGTTGGCTTCATGTTTTGATTTATTGACATGGCGTCATGTGTCGATTTCATAACCTTTTTGTTTATAAGGATGCTTCTGCTATACAGGTTATCATTTTTATAATTTTGTATTGATTCATGAGTGCCGTTATTTGTTATAAATTAATATTTTCTATGGACTAATAGTAATACAAATCTTTTTATTTATTGTAAATTTTCATTAAACAATAAATAAATCAAGAAAAGGTTACAATAAATTATCATGGGTGTAGGCATTTTTGCTTCCTTTCCATTTTTTCGTTTGTATTTCATTCCTAGTTATCGATATATTAGTTAACAATCATTGCATTTTAATCTGTTGATTGTTAATCAATCTATTAATTAATTATTTATTGGTTATTTTCTTTATTTATTATTCAATTTATTGTTTCTATTTAAAATTTAGTAAAATGTCGCGAAAGAAGTCTGTCTTTATTAATGCATGTTGCAGAGATGCACGGTTCAAGCATGTTGATAGAGTTTATAAATCGGCAGAGCGAATTGCATCAAGTAAAGGTCTGGCCACACATGTCCGCACCGGATCCGCACCACAGCAATAATATAGGTTATGTTCAGAATATTTTTAATTTAACTTACATATTACCTTTAGTTATGCCTAAAGATCAGGCCACACATGTCAGACATAGGCCACTTTAGGCATAACTAAAAGTAATATGTAAGCAGTAGCGGATCCAGAAATTTTCTGAGGGGGGGCGCACTTTTTTATTTTTTATATTTTTGCGTCATAAAGGACCTAATTTAAAATATTAGTGCACATTTAAGTATTAAATTTCTATTAAATGTTTAAATAAATTTATTTTTCACTTAAGAAGCTTAAAAAATGATTAAAGATAGCCCTGTTTATACAGAAATAGTAATAATTGATTGGTGTCCTCATCTCCCAGGGGGGGGGGGGGGCACGCGCCCCCCTCGCCACCCCCCTGGATCCGTCACTGTATGTAAGTTAAATTAAAAATATTCTGAACATAACCTACATTATTGCTGCGGTGCGGATCCGGTGCGGACATGTGTGGCCAGACCCTAACACGGCTCAAAGAATTAGGACAGCAAGAAGTCGTATAAAAGAACCTGAAAGAAATATAAATAAAAGAAACTGATAAAACTCTGCTACAAAATATATTGAGAGCGAGAGTGATGCGAGAACAGCACATAGCCTCATTCAGAGAACGAGATCGAGAGAAAAAGCGAATGAGCCTTAAATTAGAAAGAAATTCGGATAAAACAAAATGTATGGTTAGTTGCAAAAAAGCAGATGATTAAGATATTAAGATATATGTTGAGAGGAATATGTTTGAAAACGTAGATAAATTTAGATTTTAGGGGCAATGATAACTAGGCAAAATGAAATTGAAGAGAATATCAAGGCTAGATTAAAGGCGGGAAATTGCTTAGCTCACACCATTAGTCCAAAACTTAAAAATTAGGATTTACAAAACTATTACTATTTCTGTGATCCTATATGGATGTAAAACGTGGCAGCTAACATTGAGCGATGAGTAAAGGTATTTTTTTATTTAGTACTGCATGGAATATTTGCTGAATTGAAGTGGAATTTAGAAATAAAATCCATCCCCAATGAATTTTTATAAGTAGTATGATGTATTGATGTATGCAAAAATTTCAAATATTAAATTATTATTCAACTACATGTGCAGTTAACTAAAAAATAAAAACACAAATAGATTTTTATATTTATAATTGTTTTTTATTATTTTACAGCCATTACTTAATCCGACCAGATGATGTAGCTGGGCCGTCAGTTGATAGAGATGTTAATGTTAATGGAAGAAGAGGTGATCTAGTTGCCAGGTACATAAGCGATCCAGCGAATATCAGATGTGAAGGTTTACGACATTCTTATAATTCTCTTAATTATTTAAACCATATGAGTGCATTTCGTGCTGAAAAGCCTCAGATCAACCGACATCGAGAAAAGCAGTTGGATGCCCTAAAGAAGATGGAAATGAAATTGAAAATAATACGCCCAGAACAAGCCAGAAAAGTATTTCGACCTGTTGCTCCTAAAATGGCCATGTTTGTTTTGGATATTTCAAAAATTCTATCTCCAGACCATAAAGTATCATGGTTGCCTGTAAAATCTGTAGCTTATGGGAGCCCAGAATCAACTATTCTATATACCCTTGTAAAGGGTAACGCAGAGCTTATAATGTTCGGAGGTATTAAGAGAGATGCAGGGACAATAACTAACCAGTCCGGACAAACAGTGGACATGGCTGATACTGTCTCTAATTCACTCCATTTTATTTCTGCTCCACAGAATACAATATAAAAAAATATTTAAATGTTTGATTTTTTTAAAAGTTGTTTTAGTTATTTATGAAAATAAAAGTAAGGTCTTTGCTATAAAACATTAATTATTAATGTATGATTTTCAAGCCACGTTTATTTAAATAAATTTTTTTTGTTTTACTGATTTCAACAAACTTACACTTGAGACACAATATACCTAGTACTTCCATTGATCTAATCTAGTTTCCCAGGATAAAACTTTCAAGTAAATTCAATTATTCTGGAAACAATTGAAGAGTGTGCAGCAATGAGGAGTTAACTCAATTTTAGGCTGTTTCGAGACAGTTTCTTCATCAAAAATCAAGAAAAATTGGTAAAGGTACAGAAGAGTGGCTGATGGGCGTGGCCTGTTTTGAGAAGTTATGTGACCGCGATGTTATCGAACTCCCTTCGCCTTTTTATCAGTTAAAAGTGCCTTTGATTGGCTTTTCTAGATTCTAGCTTTCGACTCCCGCTCGCTCTTCAGAGATACATAAACCCCCCAAAAGGGTCCTTATCAGTGGAGATCGGGCCTTACTTTGAAGGGCGCATAAGCCGCACTTCAGTACTTGTACCGAAAAATTATGCTCAAAGAAACAGCTTAGGGTATTCATACCATACTTTCTCACTAAAATAGTAGTTCAAACGAGGTAAGTGATATATATGCCAGTCTAGTAAAGGCTGTGGGCGGAACCACTCCTAGAAGATCACCTGGGCCCCTTTCTCAAGCATTCTTTTTAATCTTTCGAGTTCCTCCTCAAAATCAACAGCCCTTGCTTCTTGTTGAGCCAACCTGTCATTCATTTCCGTAGCCAATTGGCCCCTTGCCCAGGATGGCATGTAGATGTAAAACAAGAAAAAACAGATAAAAAATACTCATAGCGGTCTTGCCTTGCCTGGCGGCGAAACACAGTACTACTAAACAGATATGGTATGAAATACTCGGTCTGATGAAAACAAGTACGAAATAATAGGTATGGTTTGAAATAGGGATGCGACATCTGTTTCTGTTTCTGAAACATGTTTTTGACATCGATGTTTTCCGACCATCGATGTTTGCGGGCCGATGTTAACATCTAGGTTTTTAGTAGTTGACCTTTTTTTTTTTGTACACTATTATATACACTCTTAACATCGATGTTTTAACAACAATCAAGTTGTTTTTAACATCGATGTTTTTGAAAAAAAACAAATATGTTTTAACTTGTTTTATCTATTATTATTTAATGATGTTTTAAAAATATCAAAGCTGTTTTTAACATCGATGTTAATGAAAAAAACAAATATGTTATAACATCGATGATTTAACAATAACCAAGTTTTTTTTTTTTTTTAACATCGATGTTTTGGACGAAAACAACAATATATAGGTATGTTCTTAACATCGATGCTTTAGCTATAACTAGAGCTCGGATTCCCGTGCAATTGCATCTTTTTATTGGTAAGTCAGAATAACGCGAATTCAAGTTACTTATCCGAATCAAGCCTAATGGGATGTTTTAACGAAGTTTTATACTGCACGAAATTGCACGTTTTGGGGTTTAGTGCACGAAATTGCACGTTTTGGGGTTTAGTGCACGAAATTGCACGTTTTGGGGTTTACTGCACGAAATTGCATGTTTTAAAGTTCATTGCAAGAAATTGCATCATTTTATAATTTAAAGAAAAAAAATTATGACAAATTTTAAATTTCTTAAATATATATAAAAAAATTAGTGGAAAAATAAATGGGAATAGGAATAAAAAAATAACGGAAAAGAAACATAGGAAAAAATAAAGGTAACTTGGGAGATGTAAACAAACACAAACCTCCAATTTCCAAGAACTGAGGGGGTTCAGTAGTTCCTGGATGTTTACATTTTGTTTCTCAATTCTCATCGTTTTGTCACTATCAATTTAGCTTCTGTCGAGTATATTGTTACTTAAAATGCCAAAAATTGGAGGGGTGTCCTCGAAAATTGCGGGATGGATTGAAAAATATCCTGACTCAAAAGTGATGGTAGTGTAGTGTTTTGCAAATTTTGTGATAAAAATATTGGATGTGAGAGGAAATCACAAATTGATGCCCACTGCAGCACAAGTAAGTACCTAATTTTTTTTTAACCATAGAACGGTACCATGGGTAGTGCTTGTCATCAGAGTGATTTAAAAATAAGCCTACGCACCGGATATTGCATCTATTGATTCCATAATTTGAGTAGCATCTTTCCTTTATAAGATCTCCCTATTTCCAATATAATTATAGCTCACTTGCGACTGTTTTATTCTTTATTCCACATCTTGTTACTATTTAAAGTAAGTATTTTATATTCTGATTTTTTGTTGTTGTTTTTTTACCGGAAATATTTTCAAATATAGAATTGGAAGAAAAAGTGCAATCAATTATCAAATTAAAAACCGTTTTGATGAATCCAACCATTCAATCTGATTTGGCATTTATTAGATCGAATTTAGCAGCTTTGCCGGTTGCTATTACATAACTAGAGGAGAAAAATCTTCCTCAATATGACCAAATAAAAATAGTTGAGGACGTTGGAAAATCATTGGAAAGAATCAAGAGCGAAAAAGGAATTATCATTTAGGAAAAATTTCGAAATAATTTTTTAAAAAATCCTGGATACAAACTATTAAAAAAATCCTGGATACAAACTATTAAAAAATTGTAATGATTGCTTGAACGGAAATTCAGTCACTGTTGAATTCAAGGAGACCCCTTGTTGCTGAGTCGCTTTAAATATTTTCCTCTAACGATTGTAGAAGTTGAGATATCTTTTTCTAAATTCAAAGAAAGTTTAAGTGACAGGAGGCACTGTTTTACGGAAAAAAATTTAGAAATGTATTTAGTTATAAAATTTAATTAGAAAATAATGAAGTGTAGTTACATTTCTAATGACCTCCATTAATTTTTCTTTACTAATAAAAAAAATTTACCAAAATCTATATTAAAACCAATATTTTAAAAATAAAAGTTTTTACTGCAATTTACTCTTCGCTACTTATTTGTTTCAAAAATAGCTATATATTGTTCACATAAATAATTTAATACATGATTTTCAAGCAATAATTTTTTTTTGCTTGTTTTTGCACGTTTTAGATTTTTTATTGCACGGTTTTGCACTTTTTTAAGTTTTTACTGCACGGTTTTGCACGTTTTCAAGTTTTTATTGCACGTTTTCAAATTTTTACTGCACGGAATTCCGAGCTTTAGCTATAACAAAGATGTTTTTGACAAAAACGAATATATTATAACATCGATGTTTTAATAATAACTAGGTTGTTTTTAAAATTGAAGTTTTTGTAATATGTATGTAGTTTGTAATATGTTGACAAAAACATATTTGTTGTAACATCGATGTTTTGGAAAAAAAACAACAATATATACGAGTATGCTCTTAACGTCGATGTTTATAATATAACAACCAGAGTTGGGCATATTTATATTTATAAATACGAATATGAATTTATTTTTATCTTAATTTTAATGTGAATATGAATATAAATTTATTTATATCACAATATTTGTTAATATGAAAATAAATAAATTCGTATTTACAAGTGTGAATATAAATAAATTCATATTCACAGGTGTGAATACGAATTTATTGATATATACAAATTTTTCTGTAAATAAAAAAAAATTCACAGGGAAAATTGTGAATATTCACAAAAAAATGTGAATATTTTAGTGACCGACCGAAACTCAATTTTTGGCCGAAACCGAAACCGAAACCGAATTTCGGCCCCAGGTCTGGTTTCGGGCCGAAACCGAAACCGAAACCGAAACTTACCTATTTATATGAAAATGTATTTACTATATTATTATATTTGGTTAGGTGTGCGAAAGGAATCATCAAATAAAAAGAAGAAACAAACAAAAATAGATTATATTACACAAAATATTTATATATATACACGGAAAAAATGTTTATTTACAATAATGCTAATCAAAGCTAAAAAATTGTGATCAAAATAACATAATTAATAATCAAAATCAAATAATTTGATATTATATGCCAAGAAAAGCAGTTTCTCAGCATTTTCACCAATCAGATTGTTTCGGTGATCTGCATAAATTTGTCCAGCAGCACTGAACATTTGCTCGCTGGGAATGCTCGTTGGTGGTGCTAAAAGGTATTTCAATACCGCCTTTCTTAACAAAGGATATGGACTGGAGTTCCAATAAGAATAAATATCTGCATTCCGTTGTAAACGTGATTCTGAAGTATAGCATTGAATGATTTCTTTAACCATGAGTAATTTTTTTTTATCTTTTGATTCTATTCTGTCATATGATTCAATATGGTCAGGGGAATTATCATGTGAATCCCACAGACTCTCTTTAGCTTTCTGAATAGTGGACTTCAGACAGATCATTTCTTTAAGTGGAGAGATATTGTCTTTTATCACACTTTTGTCGTTTTCACAGGTCTTGATTATGATGATAATGATATTATTTCTGTTATTGCAACGTCAACCTCATTCGAAGTAAGGTATTTTGATTTGAACCTTGGGTCCAATAGCGTTGCAGCTAACAGAAAAGGACGCCCTTTCACAAATGAAAATTTTTGTTCAATGTTTCGTGTAGCGATATTCTCATATTTGATATCATTAAGTTATCTCCTTCACTTCTCTCGAGAAGTTTTCGATTTATTAAGTATAGAATAGGTATTATTATCGATACGCAAGCGTTATCAAACGATATCTCCAGAGTTGCTTCATAAAAGAATTTTAAAACACTTGTCAAGTTTTCTATTATTTCCCATTCTGAAGGGCAAAGGGTGGTAATCCCGCCATATTCAACACTGTACAAATTCACTGCCCTTTTTTGTTCGAAAAGCCTTTGTAACATTAAGTAGGTGCTATTCCATCTCACCTCTAAATCTTGGACCAATGAATGTTCCGGGAGTCCACATTGATTTTGACATTCTGTCAACTTTCTAGAGCCTGGTTCACTGAGGTGGAAGTGGCCTACTATTCCCCTACACTTTTTTATAACAGATTTGACATTTTCTTCAACAAATATGGAATTTTTTATCACCAACTGAAGGGTGTGTGACACACAACCTATTGATTCATAATGACCACGCATGGCACAAACCATGTTTGGTGCATTGTCGCGTATCACTATAAAAATTTTGCCCAAATATTCTTCGTAGTACTTTATTTTCAAAGACCTTAAGGCGTTTCTCATCCCTTGATTAGATGAATGCGGCCATGTTTCACATCCGTAAAGTACCGTTGGAAGAATAATAGTTTTTTAAATCCTAATTTTTAAGTTTCGGGACAGAAGACGCGAGCTAAGCAATTTTGCGACGGAAAAGTAGCAAGTATTACCGACTTTAATCTAGCCTTAATTTCCTCATCGATTTCGTTTTTTCTAGTTACCATCGCCCTAAATATCTAAATTCCTCTACGGAATACGTACGTATCCCCTTCCCCTTCATGCTCTATGGTTTCCGTGTCCTCACCAAGCAATACCAAATCATCAGCATATCTGAGGACCGGTAAATTCCCTCCAAAATTCAAACCCTTTTCATTACCTATGTTATTTCTTTTTCGATCCCTTTTTTGAGAATCGGAATTCTTTCCACTCTTCGGGTACCTTTTGTTGTTCCCAGATCTTTTTAATCAAAAGAAGTATTTTTTAAATCCCAGCTTCCCCGAATGCCTTGATCAGTTCACTAGGAATAATATCTGTTCCCGCTGCTTTAAGAGCTTTTAATTTTCCAATGGCTATTTCAACTTTCTCTTTACTCAGTTCAGCTGTTAACGGTTAAGCACTCTGGTATTCCTGAGAGGAAGATATACTATTATTTGATGTCTACCGGATCGGCCAAGATATTGTTATTTTGATTCCTAATTCCAGTTTTAATCGGCCCCGACCGTTCACGAATTTTGTTTATGCATCTGTACATGGCTTGAAAGTTATTCTGGATTTTGTTACTTTCCATTGCTACTATTTTATTTTGAGATGCTTTTGCTTTTTAAATTTTAGTGAGTACCAAGTGTCATGGCCGCAACTGCAGTTCTATGTTTTCATCGCTCTGTAATTTTTCCCTTGTCAACTGGTTATTACTGCGAATTGTGTTTTAAAACTCAGTTAACAGTGACTTTATAAACAGTTAAACATTTTTTCAATCACAACTAGTGAGGTGAGTGACTATTATAAATATTATAAACTTGTGAATTACGTACATCAGCCTAGCTATCTTGGTGCCGGTAATTCACCCTAGCGGGTCTTATCGTAGTTAAGTTAATACGAGGCGTGGGCTTGTGTACTAACAGACTCCCTTCGGCCGTCTCGAGTTCGAATCCAAAACATTATAAGATATCTTTTTTTTTTTTTTTTTTTTTTTTTTTCTCTCTTTCTTTTACTTTAATTTACTTCTTATTTTTTTTTCTTCTTCAAAAGACTTTAGTTTATTATTAAAATGTTCAGAAATGTTTAATTTAGTAATTGTATATAGTTTGGTTTTAAGAAATTTTGTATATAGTATTTTTTTTTCTCTCATTTAACAATTAGTTAAATTATAAATAGGTATTTTTCTTTTTCTTTTACATTATTAATTTAATATGTCAAATATGGATTTGGACGAACACTCCTCTGGTGAGGAAACGGAAGAAGAGACCCAATATTCTGAAGTCAGCGAGACGGACTCGCAGTATTTAAAAAGACGTACGCTCCAAAAACGTCAGCGTAACTCCGCCCCCGGGTCGGCGGGCAACTCTCCCAATAAGAAAAAATCTAAGGCGGCCAAAGCGAAGCAGTCACGTGAGAAAAATAACTCGCAAACATTAACTCGCAGTAAAACCACTGCAGCCAATGAATCGAAACCTACACCATCAAATAACTCAAGCAGTAATAATTCTAATACCAAGAGCAACCCATCAAACAAAACTCCGGAGCCTCAAGGTATTTCAGATCCGGAACCACCGCCAATTTTTGTCACTAAAATCGATAATTTTATGTCCTTCGGTGAAGAAATAGCTGGATTGATTGGACAACCAAATTTTAGGTGTTTTGCCAGAGTAAACGATATAAAAATAAATACCAACTCTAAAGAAAACTACAAAAAACTAATAAGCCATCTTTCTGCCAATAATTACGATTTTCACTGTTATCAGTTATGAGAAGAAAAGGCATACAGAGTGGTATTGAGAGGTCTCCACTCATCTACTCCCACCTCTATCATCAAAAGTGGATTAGAGGAAATAGGGCACAATGTGAGGCATATTTCCTCCGTTCTGCACCCTATAGACAAATATCCACTACCATTGTTTTTTGTGGACCTAGAGCCAGCCCGAAATAATTCTGAAATATTCCAAGTTAACAGGCTGGTATATTCAACTGTTAGATTCGAGCAACCAAGGCAGAAACCTTTAATAGTTCAGTGCAATAAATGTCAAAACTTAGGACACACTAAAGCTTATTGCCATCACCAAGCCAGGTGCGTTAAATGTGCCGGCCCTCATGCATCAGAGACTTGTCAAAAGCCGCTAGATCAGCCACCCAAATGTGCTCTTTGTGGTGAAGAACACCCGGCAAACTACAAAGGCTGCATAGTATATAAAAAGCTTTATAAGCAGAGAGCCCTTAACAATTCACTAAGGAATCAAGGTCTGCAAAACTTTGAAAAGGTTCCAGAAATTGAGAATCTTGAAACATTTCCGGAACTACCGACAAGTTCTCGTCTCCGTCAACAAGCACCACCTCCTCCACCTATTCCTGCAGCTACGGACCAGCCTCAGCACGACTTCTGGAAATCAAACGCCATCAACAGTCACATCACCAAATCATCAAACCAACAGACTCATCATCAGGCGCCTAGGACTTCCCAATCCAAGCCCAAGACCTCCAATCCTCAGTCTCAACGTAAGTCAATCCCTACCTATCAATTACCTTTACGAGTTAAACTACCACCAGAAAATCCTCATCCTGCATCACCACGTCCTAATATCCAAACTAATCCCCAATCAGATGTACCTTTAAGAGCAAACCCACCTCCTCCTACACAACGACGGTCCCAGCCCTCAGCCATCAATACAAATTCCACACCGCAACCATTTAACCTGCAACAAAATCCCACCGACATCAACTCTATCCTTACCACCTTCCTACTAGAGCTCCAAAATACCATCAAACCCCTGATCACTCTCCTAACCAGACTCCTTTCTGAAATTCCGTTTAATTTCCCACGATGAACACAAAGCCCCTAGCTGTCGTTCTTTGGAATGCTAACGGACTACATAACCACCGAGACGAACTTGACCTATTTTTACATAATAACCAAATTGACATTGCCCTCTTAACTGAAACTCACTTCACACAACGGTCACATTTTTACATACGGGACTACATCACTTATAGATCAGACCACCCAGATAACACTTCCCACGCAGGTTCCTGCATCCTTATCCATAAATCCATACCCCATTCTTTTATTCCTTCCACTCCAACTGATGCCATTCAATCAACCTCAATAACCATTCCAACTCGTCCTTTTCATCTAACTTTCTCAGCTGTATACTGTCCTCCTGGTGATCCCCTCAGCTTTAATCTTCTTGATTCCTTATTTAAATCCCTCGGACCGCGCTTCCTTGCTGGAGGACACTATAATGCTAAACACCAACGATGGGGTTGTAGAACATCCAACTCACGAGGTAACATCCTTACTCAAGTCACATCCAGCAATAGTTATTCTGTCCTCGCACCCATGAGTCCTACCTATTGGCCCACATCCCTCAAAAAGCGTCCCGATATCCTTGATATCTTCATTTACTCCCAGATTTCCCCCTCCCAAGCTTCAATAAAATCCCTAAATGACCTTTCATCAGATCATAGTCCAGTTTTGCTTTATTTACATTCAAAGTTCGCTCCTAAACCTTCCCCTCCTTCATTGATTACTGGACGTGTTGACTGGGACAATTTTCGAGATGATTTGGAAATAAAACTTGATCTGAACATTCCACTCAAGACAAAACAAGATATAAATAATGCCATAGAAAAACTTACAACCTCAATTTCAAGCAGTATAACCGATAACACCTCACCCAATAAAATCAATAACTCACAACATACTAACCTGCCACAGCACATTCGTATCTTATTAAGAGAAAAACGCAGAGCAAGATCGAAGTGGCATAGGACAAGATACCCATCAGATAAATCGTACTACAATAAACTTACCAATAGACTAAAATCAGAACTAAAAAACTTCAAAATTCAAAATTTAAATAACTTCACCGAAAACCTCAGTACTACTGACAAATCCTTGTGGAATACCACTAAAAAGCTCCTAAAATTCAAGGACTGTAATCATCCACTCCTCACTGAATCCCAAACCTGGACAAGATCCGACGAAGAAAAATCCCAACTATTCGGCGAGCACCTGTTCAAAACTTTTAATCCACATCCTGATATCCTAAATCCTACTCACCTTGAATGTATTGAAGCAGAATTGGACACTCCACTCCAATTGACCCTCCCACCTAAAGCATTTCATCCATCAGAAGTATCCAACATCATCAAAAAATTACCTTCCTGTAAACCTCCTGGACACGATCTCATTACCTCCCGAATCCTAAAGCTTCTCCCCAGAAAAGCTACATTATTCCTTACCTACATATATAACGCTGTACTCCGAACCACATATTTCCCTGATCCATGGAAACTAGCTGTTGTTAAAATGATTCCCAAACCCAAGAAGCCACCAGAATGCCCATCCTCTTACCGTCCTATTTCTCTATTACCCATCATGGGTAAAATCCTTGAAAAACTCATTCTCAAGCGTCTTTACCCCATCTTAGACTCAAACCACATAATCCCAGATCACCAGTTTGGATTCCGAACATCCCACTCCTCGATCCAGCAATGCCATCGTGTAGTTGACGTTGTCTCGTCTGCATTGGAGCGCGGAATGTACTGTACTGGAGTCTTTCTCGATGTAGAACAAGCATTTGATCGAGTTTGGCACCCGGGATTGCTGTACAAAATCCGTAAATTCCTTCCTCCTACCTACTTTCTCATTATCCGTTCCTACCTCTCAGACAGACTATTCAAAGTAAATCATAATAATACCTTTTCATCCATCTTTTCTCAGTCTGCTGGTGTTCCTCAAGGCAGTATCCTCGGTCCCATCCTCTACACAGTTTATACAGCTGACATTCCAACCCATCCCAACACTGTTATAACCACATACGCCGATGACACAGCTGTGCTAGCAGTTAATAACGACCCAGACCTTGCATCCCAAACTCTCCAATCTCACATCACAAACCTTGAAGAATGGTGTCAGAAATGGAGAATCAAAATCAATCCCGAAAAATCCCATCAAATCACTTTTACCCTTCGTCGTAAACCTATGACCTCTTGCCCAACAGTATCCTTCAATAACAGTCCACTTATCCCTGTCGACCAGATACGTTACCTGGGACTTCACCTGGACAAACGCCTTACTTGGAATCCCCACACAAGACTGAAACGACAAGAAACAGCTCGTCGCTTCCGACTACTTCAACACTTACTTGACAAACGTTCAAAACTCCCAATCTATTTCAAAAGGCTAATTTATATGACAGTAATAAGACCGATATGGACTTACGGAATCGAGCTTTGGGGCTCTACTAAACCATCAAATTCCTCTCGAATCCAATCCTTGCAATCCAAAATCCTTCGAAAAATCCTTAATGCTCCTTACTTCGTCACAAACAAACTCATCCATAAAGACCTTAATATTCCATATATCGCCGATTTGGCCAGATCAAGATACCAGTCCTTTCATAATAAACTCCCGGCCAACCTGAATCCTCTTGTTTCCAGCCTCGCTTCCTCCTCTATTCCAGACAATCCTCCTAGGCGTCTGAAAAGAAGATGGCCTAGGGATCTTCTAAGCTAAGTGCACTAGTTGAGTGCTACCAATGGGTAGCTTCTCATCATGCTATTTCATGACATGTTATTTTCTTATTGTTAGCTTATTTACTAGATGTATTTTGTAAATACAGTTGTAAATTTCAATAAATAAAAAAAAAAAAAAAAAAAAAAAAATTTTAACATTATTTTATTTATTTATTTATTTTCACCCTACCCTGCCTGTTGAGGCAATACGGGTTGTTGCAGCAGTTGGATGTTAGGCATGTCTGCATAGCATCCCACTGCTGCCATAAAACAAAAATGTTCTGAACTTGAGGCCGGTAGGCTTCATTTGCTCAGTTTGGTTGGCCTCTATGCACGGCTGGTCTCCCTCGTCTGACATTGAAGTGGTCAGGGCCGAGTGCAGTCTTCCATCCGTAGACGAACTCTTTAAAATGATAATAGTTATTTTCCGCAACTAGCTGGGGGAAATCTGATTCTGTGAGAACGTAAAGTCCGGTTGCACGAAGCAACTTAGCCCTCAGAGCCTCGAAGGCGGTGCAGTCAACAAGGACGTGCTCTGCAGTTTCCGGTATACCGCAGGTAGGACACAGGGGGTCAACGTCAATCCCATGGCTATGGAGCTTGGCTCGAAATGCCCCATGGCCTGTGAGAAATTGAGAGAGCCAGTAATCTGGGAGGACCCATTTGGCTTCCAAGCGAGACTGAACGGTGGGGAAGTACTTTCTTGAAGTAGATCCTTTTAGGCTTGTCACCCACCGTCGGTTCCACTCCTCAGTTGTATCCTCCCTTAATATGCTCCTCCATTTCCTTGGGTTCTCATCTATTCTCACCTTAAGATTTCCTGGTATGCCTGCAGAGCCTCCTCTCCTGTAAGTGTGTTTCAAAAGGTCTTCTCGAAGGAGGAGGTCGAGAGGTACCGCTCCTGCTAAAATCTGCACCGCCTCGTGAGACACACTCCGATACGCTCGCGTAACTCGCAACAGCGCCGTTCGCTGGATGGTTGCCAACCTGCTTTTTTGTCGGCGTGAAAGGTTAGGGTACCATGCGGGGGACGCATACCTCAGAATACCCAAAATCACTCCCTTATATATGGTCAATGTAGCTGGGTATCTGAGGCCCCAGAAAGCGCCCCCTATTCGATTGAGGCAGTTCAAAGTCAGAGCCACCCTGTTTCTCAAGCACTCCAAGTGAGGGGTCATGTTAAAGCCTCTCCTAAATCTTATACCAAGGTAAGTGACCTCTTCACTTGGACGTATTCTTTCACCTTGGATGGTCATGTTAATAGGGTGTGCTCTATCTGTAGTTCCTCTTAGTAAGATGGCCTGGGTTTTAGCTGCGGCCATTTTTAATCTCTTCCTTTCACACCATGCAGCTATTAGGTTGGCACAGCGTTCTGCTTCTTGCTTCAAGCCGGCTCTGCTGTTGGAGTATATGACTACAGCCAAGTCATCCACGTAGGCAGTAGCAGGGAACCCTTTTTCCTCTAATACTCCCAGCAACTCATCAAAAACTAATTTCCATAGAGCTGGGCCTAGGACAGATCCTTGCGGGCACCCCCTCTCTATAGATGCTTCCGTTTCAAAGGAATTACCTCTGACCTTGATTCGCCTATCTTGGAGGTAGCTCTGTAAAAGTGCGTATAAGTTGCTGGGGGTTTCATACCTTTGTAGCTGCTGTAGTACGTTTGGCCACCAGATACTGTCGAATGCAGAGGATATATCGAAGAGCATCAACATAACGTACCGCTCTACCCGTACCTCGACATCCAGACGTACTCTCACAACGGCATCAGAGGTTCCCTTGCCTTTTGTAGAGCCAAATTGCCGTGGATGACTTGCTCTTGCGAGAACGGGGGAAAGACTGGCCATGATGAGGTTCTCCAGGACTTTGCTCATCACAGGAAGGAGGCATATAGGTCTGTATGATTTTGGGAGCTGCTTATCCCGGCCTCCTCCCTTGTAGAGGAGTCTCAAGTCGGCAATCTTCCACCTTTTAGGATAGTATCCCTTATCTAGGCAATCATTATAGACTCCTAAAAGCCTTTCCTCAATGAAAGAGATACTATTCCTCAACATTGCCGCATCTATAGAATCAAGTCCTGGAGCACGACCAGCCTTTTGCTTATCCACGGCGATACGTAGGTCATGTATGTCCCATGGTGGGCACAAGTCCGTACCAGGAGGACATACCGTGGTGCGTCTCACAAAACCTTGTTCCTCATTGTCTTGGGATGGATTATCTTTGGGATATGTTTCTTCAATGAAGATGTTAGCAGCTTCTTCCAGAGTTCTGGCCTGACCATCTGCATTTCTAAGAGCTGCCAACACCTGTTGGGGCGCCATCTTACCAAGAGCTACTCTGTAGGGGATACCCCAAGGATTTTTCCGGGATTCTTCCGCAATAAACTCATCCCAAGACTTCCGTTTCTGTGATCGCACCTCGTTTCGGTATGCCCTTGCTTTGGACTTGTACACGTCACGAAGTGCAGCGCGCCTCTCGTCGCAGCTGCACTTCTGATACGACCGCCGGGATTTGTAGAGGTCTCTTTTCATTGATGTTAATGCCGGCGTCCACCATGGCACAGGTCTTACCCTTGCCTTTCGGTGTTTGAGAGAGTTCTCTGCCGCATCCCGAATGGCGTCGGTTAACCTTCCCACTCTGTAGTCTAAATCATCGGTGTTCGCCGCTTCCGCCTCGGCCCAATCTTCTTCGGCCATTTCCCACTCCATCATACTTTTAAAAGTAGTCCAATCTTTTCTGCGGGTTATGTATCCTTTGTCTATGTCGCGGGAACAAGCTGTCTCTTTTACCAGCGTAAACGACAGCCCTCTGTGGTCGGAACTCGTTTCAGATCTGACGGTCCAATCGATAATACGCCTTACGATCGTTGGCGAGGCCAGAGTGACATCGATCCAACTCTCTCCTCTTGCTCCAGAAAAGGTAGGAGCTGAAGAGGGATCGTTGACTATGACCAGTTGCCTTTTAGCAATAAACTCTCCAAGTTTAGCACCTCTTCTATTGGTTCGATTGGATCCCCAGACCGTGTTCCAGGAGTTGGTATCTGAGCAGATGATTACGTTTCTATTGCTAGCAGTGATCACCTCCATGGCGGATATGCCTTCTTCAAAACCATTTCCATCAGGCAGGTATACTGAAGCCAATGTAAAAGAGAGGTTTCCCCACTTTACATAGCATGCAGCGCAATCCGCCACGGTGTACTGTCTCAGATCCATCACGTCAAGGTTAGGGTTATTAACCACTATAGCTGCCCTGGGCCTCCTCTCTCCACTGCTCAGGGCTATAACTCTTGACGCGAGGCCAAACCCCGTGACCACGTTCCCACGACAGCTCGGTTCCTGGACAACCAGGATGTCGTATCGTTGGGCAAGCGCTCTAAGCTCATCCGCCACAAGTCGCCGACGTCCCATGTTTATCTGGAGGATGGTGATTTTACTCATAGAAGGTGGATTTCGCTACTTCTTTTGCCCACTGTAAGTGCACAGGGCACTCCCGGCTCCCTGATTTGTGCTTCCTTTGACCTGAAGGAGCATTAGCTCGCTCACAATTAATGCAGTTTGGGCTGGCCATAACCTTCTTCTGGGGGCACTCTTTTAAGATGTGCCCACTAGCCCCGCACCATATGCATACAAGGACTTCAGCTTCACAGGTAGCCTTCGTGTGACCATAACCCTGGCACTTAGTGCAGCGAGGAGCGTCCAGGTAATCCCTAAAAGTCATAGACCACCATCCTCCATCTAAACTCCCCATTTCCAGGAGTTGGAACCTCACCATGGGGTGCACCTCCATCACCCAATTTTTCGTGAACCCGTTTCTAGCCGTTTGTGAAAAAAGGGGCCTAAGATCATCCTTGATAAGCGGAGTAGATACCGGCTTCTCAGTAATTTTGCCCCATAGGAACCTTACTAGCTCGGCTGAATCCCATCCATGAGGCACACCCCTGACCTCCAGCCGAGGTTTCTTCCTCAGTGCTAGCTTGGCTTGTAATCCTTTGGCACGGAGTTCCTGCCACCCAATGACTTTCGTGACATGAGAACTGTCTTCCAAACGGACTAAGACAGTACCACCCTTGGTCGCTCGAACGATTTCAGCTTTTACACCAATATCAGATGGGGATGGCAGCTTGTTAATTATATCTACAGGGCTCTGTCCCTCCCCGCCAATCGTGACGTAAGTAGGCTTAGGAGACTGACTAGGCTTCATTGGTAAAGATTTAACTATCTCTGCCATTGTTTTTTGCTTAGGTGATACTGGTAGCTCAGCCTGTGGCTCCTTTTCTTGTCCTTTGCTTTCAACAACAACATGATCTTTCTTTGCCTTCCTTCGGTTTCGTTTGCTTTTCACAACTGTGAAGGGAGCATTGGCCGGTAAAGAATCTGGGGTAGTTACATCGTCTAACTCGCTCATATCGATGGAGGGTTCTACAGTGCGACTTTGATTGGATGTTAAACCCGCCGCTAAAAGACCCTCAATCAGTTTTGGCATAAAGATCTCAATAACCTGTTTAGTTATCATATCTTGATAACTTTGGGAAGATAAGGTATCTTCCACAGCGCGCTGTACAGTACCAGACATAGATTCATACTTTTCTTTATACTTACTAGCCTCTTCATCCATCTCGACAAGTATCTCAAAAATACTTTTAATCTTACCGATTATATGATCCATGGAATTTTTACTAACCTTTTTTTCAAATTTCAAAATGTATTTTATCAGATCCTCCTGGATATTTTTTGCACTGCTGAGTAGGGAGTTAGTTTTACCCTCATCGCATATGCCTAATATATCCCCTTGAGAACCCTGCCTTGCCCTTTTAAGGTTTTGCCTTGTTCCTCTCAGGTTTCCCTCTTCATTCTCTTCCCCCACCTTCGTTTTTACCTCAATGCCATTACTATGCATTGTTACAGTTATTAACTGACCCAAACTTATCCTGATCAATAAATGATAACAGTAAGTGATAATTAACAATAATAATTATTATCAATGATAAGATAACCTTCTTAACTGAAACACTTTAAAACTTTAAAAGGTCTTTAGGTTGTCTATAGTTGTAAAGTAAAATAGAGTAAAGTAGAGGAAGGAGACAGAGATTATCTGACTATAGCCACTCATATTGGTTATTTTAGGTACCGGAGGCTATGCTTTGGTTTAAAAACAGCACCAGCTAAATTCCAAACATACATGGAGAAATTATTAGACGGAATACCTGATGTGTCAGTTCTCTTGGATGATATACTGGTAGGTGGTCGAAGTCCGGAAGTTCATCTACGGCGCTTAAAAGAGGTATTTCGACGACTTCAAACGGCAGGAGTCAGGGTTAAATTGGAGAAATGCCAATTTCAAAAAGAATCCGTCAAGTATTTAGGGTATCGAATAGATAAGAATGGAGTCCATCCGCTTGAAGATAAGGTTAGGGCTATAAAAAATTGTCCGACTCCACGTAACGTAAAGGAACTAAGAGTGTTTCTTGGTATGGTAAACTTCCATGAGAAGTTTATTCCACACCTACATGGTCATTGCGCTGATTTGCACAGACTGACGGGAACGAAAGTCAAGTGGCAGTGGACAGATCGTGAGCAGAAGGCATTTGATAAAGTCAAAAATTTATTATCGACTGACCAAACTATTTTGCCGTATGACATTAGTAAGCCGGTGATAGTACGTTGTGATGCATCTGAGAGGGGGCTAGGAGCGGTACTTCTCCACAAAATGTCTGACGGTAGCGAAAGACCAGTGGCGTACGCGTCAAGAACCCTATCTTCAGCAGAAGCACACTATGCGTCGATAGACAAGGAAGCGTTAGCTATTGTTTATGGGGTGAAAAAATTCCACCAGTTTTTATTTGGGCGAAAATTCACATTATCAACTGACCATCAGCCGTTGACAAGAATTTTCGGACCAGATCGGGACTTACCCAAAGTTCAGAACAACAGGTTAGTTCGATGGGCGATTTTTAAAATTTTAACATGTTAACACAATCTTCAACGAACCAAGGTTTGTTCTTTTTATTTTCCCTTTTCCCAACAAGTTACGGACCTCTTTAATATTATCCCTGATACCTTCCCGTAACTTATCAATGTCTTCGTTATCCTCGTCAGAGGATTCCGAAGCCCCAAACCTATTTTTGACTTCCAGTTTGAATTGTTTACTACCTTCGGAATTTTTAACATCTCCACATTAAAATTATCATCCGCGGTAGTTTATCATAAACAGAGTTTTTCGTAAAATTCGAATTTAACTTCATCGTCACTATCTTCAGCAGGTGCGTGTATGTTGATCAACGCGATTTTTAACCACCGCCCCTGGAATATAGCTACCGATAACCTATCTCCGTAAAATCGAATGTTCTTCAACGCGAAAAATAAAACTATTTCTAATCAGAAATCCGGTGCCTAGACAATAATTTCCACTCCCTTGTTCCACAAAGTGTTCTTCCCTTCCTTTAGCGAGCCCTAGCCAGCGGACCTCTTGCAGCGCCACGATATCTAAACTATTCCCCATAACCTCATTCACGACCGATTTTAACGGATAATCAGCGTTTTACTTTAGGGAGATCCATGACTTTTGTGATGTGTGGTGAACTTACATGTGATTAGGGGGTTCAAACCTACGTCACACCCTCCAACAAGATTGGGGAACCGCTTTCATTGTTGGTCAGCAAGTCCAACGGACTTAGCCGGGTGGAACTTCCTAGGAATTTCCACCGACTATCCCCATATCCGTCAACCGTGGGACGCTCCCCATACGCGGTAATGAGACCCGCGCAGGGATCGAAAGGCCAAGGTAAACTAAATTCTCATATTTGAAAGAGAACATTCCGACATATTACACGATCCTATTTATATGATGTCTATAAAAAGCTAATCTATAATTGTATATACATTTTTCGCTTAAATTTTAGCTTTGGTTATGTAAAGAATCTAGTAGCTTTAAAGCTCGAATATTCTGGCTCCGCTTTATTAACCGTATGGTCTTAGAACATTAAAACATTTATTCACATGACCGACTTTTTTACTTTCACTCACATTTTATGAACTATATATTAGAAGAAGCATTGCAATCGTTAAAAATATCCTTTTAACCGTTCGACTATTCTGAAGAAATACATTTTTCGGTGTCTTTTAATAAACGACAAAGACCGCGCAACGTTTCTGTGTATGAAAACAATACCACTCAGAAACTAGGTATAATTTTATTGTAATTGGGGAGGTAAATTTTACACGTTTTGGTAAAACATAATATTATAGCAATTTTTGTCAAAACAAAGTTACCAATTTTGATATAGTTCGTTACATGGATGAAATACAGTAAACCCTCGATATAGCGAACTGGTAGGGGGTTTGATATTCAGAGTTCGCTATATCGAGGTTCGTTATAACCGAGGATTATTTTTTTTTAGCCAATGGCCGCACTAATTTTATCATATTTAGAATGAAATTCATTCATTACATAATGTAATTTATTTTTAGTTAAATTACATATTAAATAAACAATGAGATTCATTAATTTACCTACCAAGTTCACTTGAGAGTTCTTTAGCCTTAGCTTATTATTCGAATAATACAGAATGGTTAATAAGAGGGTCTGAGATTGGTATTTGGGATCATATTTGTTTAAAGCAATTTATCAATTTATTTCCAAATATTCATGAGCCGCAGAGCGCAGTCGTTTAGTTGATGCTGAAGTTAATCCTTGGGCTACGGTTGAATCTATTTTATCTTTGGTGTTTATAATGGTTGAAAATGTTCATTTTGGAATTCCATATTTTTCTGCGATGGTTTTCTTACTTAGAATTCCCGATTCAATATCCTGGAGAATTTTTAATTTTTTCTCGATTGATAAGGATTTACGTTTGTGACACACGTTTACCAACGAACTCATTGTGTATTTTAAAAAACACTATAAACGACTACAGCACACTGATTCGAATAATACAGAGGTCGAAACAGAACTGAGCTAGTTTTGAGAAAAAAGTCAATGGAATCAGAGAGAGAGCAAAAGCAAATCGGATTAGTTAAGAATAAAAAAACGCTCAATTCTAGAAACTTGAGCTACTTCGTCTTCCCGCGCTCATTCTACGTAATGCAGTAAAAACAAATAATAAAAATTCTAGCAGTTCGTTATAACAGAATATAATAATTCTCAGGCATCAAATTTAGTTCGTAGTTCGCACTAACCGAGGGATTTCGCTATAACGAGGGGTTCAGCAGAAATATAATGGTAATTTTGGGGGATAGTATTTTGGTTCGCTATATCGAGGTGTTCGTTATATCCGAGTTCGTAATAATGAGGGTTTACTGTATTAACCATTCCTTCATTTCAGAAAGGTTTTTTGTGAAGCAATCTGATATGGCTTTATTAGAAAAGGAAAACATTCTCCCTCTATAGTACCTTATTTTATTTTTTTTATTTGGATTAATTATCTGCTTCTCATTCTGAGACAAAATAGGAATTTAAAACATCAACACCTATAATATAAAAAGTCTATTTAATTCTTTCTTCTAGAGGGCCGAGAGACCCTCCTGGGGCAGCCTACCCCGTTTGGGAAATTTTTTTTCATACAGGCATAGAAATTAACTTATGTAACTAAAAGTAAGGAAGGGAGGTAAAGAACAAATAATATGCATAACAAGTAGAATGTTAGCTGTGGGAAGGAACATGAAGGTAAAAAATCTGGTGCGTGCGCGCAACACACAACTTTCACTTACCAACTTACTTAGATTAGAAATTGACGTGTTTTGCTAATCGAATCCAGTCGGTTGTAAAGGGGATGCTGCACTCCCACAGCCCTTCCCCTGGATCTGCCTGTCAGCTTTTTACTTTCACTTACCTATATATGAAATATATAGTAAGTGGAAGTATTGCGATCGTGAAAATTTTGGACTTCCGGTTTTCAACGGAAATACACGTTTCAGTCAGGGATCCCCTGTCAACGTGTCAATCAGGGACCCCCTGAGTCGAAATAACCAAGTCCCGCGAAATGGTCTGTGTGTGTGTGTGTGTGTGTGTGTGTGTGTGTGTGTGTGTGTATGTGAACAGACTAGCTCAAAAACTATAAATCGTGGGAACCTGAAATTGGGTATTTAGTGTAGGTATATGCCCGCGATGTGACAGCAAAAATTTCATCAAAATTGCTCAAAGGGAGGGGGTACTTTATTTAATAACTTTTTACGTTTTTTTCGATTTTCTCAAAAACGGCTCTAACGATTTTGATTAAACTGAGTATTTGATCGATTTATATGCCCGAAATATGACTGTAAAAATTTCATCAAAATTGATTAACCGGAGGGGGGACTTTACATAATAAATTTTGTATCATTTTCACGTGTTTTTTTTATTTACTCAAAAACGGTTTTAACGATTTTGATCAAACTTGGTATTTGATGTATTTATATGCCCGAGATGTGACTGTAAAAATTTCATCAAAATTGATCTACGGGAGGGGGGACTTTACTTTTTTGTACCATTTTCACATGTTTTTTTTATTTACTCAAAAACGGTTTTAACGATTTTGACCAAACTTGGTATTTGATGTATTTATATGCCCGAAATATGACTGTAAAAATTTCATCAAAATTGATCTACGGGAGAGGGGACTTTACTTAATAAATTTTGCATCATTTTCACGGGTTTTTTTATTTACTCAAAAACGGCTTTAACGATTAACAAAAATAAGATATGAATGTAGAAAAATGTGTGACTTTGGGAAATGATAATTAGCAAAACACGTCAATTTCTAATCTAAGTAAGTTGGTAAGTGAAAGTTGTGTGTTGCGCGCACGCACCAGATTTTTTAATGTTGATACCGTGGCTGGGTTTAAGAAAAAACAAATAAAAATCCTGAATAACGAGAAGTTAAAAACTTACAATTTTTATTTAACTCCTTAATATTATCATTTTATAATTATTAACGCAAATTAATGTCCACTGTCAAGTGAAAATGTACAATTTATTACCTATAACAATTTATCTGTGGGTCATATTTTGATAACAAAAGCAAAAGGAAATTCCTGGAATAAATGTTCTACCGTGCTCACACAAAACAAGTCAATATTAAACAATACCCGACATTGTTTCGCAATCGTCTCTTTGTCCCATTGCTTACCTCTGATATTAATTTAAATTAAGTAGAAACTAATAAATTCAATTAAATATCCTGAGATATAAATAAATAATGCCCCCCCTTAGTGACTCCCCCCCGCCCAGATCTGGCGATGATTCCAGATAAAAAGAGAAAGTTCCAAAAGATAGACAATAAATAGATTCGACAGTAATGTAGGAAGGTCCTCTTTGATGTGGGAGAAAAACCGCTTCTAGAAAACATAGTCAACATAAGTCAACTCTTATTAAACCGAGGCAAACTTACATCCACTCACATCTACATAATTTATAAAACTATGAACAATCAATTTCATTATAAATGAAATTTATAAAATTTTGATTAATTGATTTTATTACAATTTAACAATACAAATACAGCAAGAAATAATATAGTTCCATAATAAATACATTCTATTTTACTCTGTAGTTAAAACAAAAACAAATACTTATCACTTGAAGAATATCTGATGTCTTGAGTGCTGGCTTATATTCGTTATTTATAAATTTGTTGATGAATTAACAAAATACACTATACTAACAACAATAGTAATAACACGATTAACAAAATCCAAGGGAGCACAAGGAAATGATTCGACCCGATCTTGGGTCGAATCGGCTAAAGTCGTGTCATCCCTCCGACTAAAGTCGGAAACGGAAACGCCCGAAGAGCTAGTTTCGGCCTGGCCGAAGATTCGGCCGATTTTTGGCCGAAACCGAAAACGTGGCCGAAACTCGTTTTTTTGGCCGAAACTGGCCGAAACCGAAACTTCGGTCGGTCTCTAGAATATTTATATCTCAGTCTGTGAGTTCGGCCGTATTTACAAATAGAGATGTGAACATGGAAAAAATTCACAAATTGAGATGTGAATTTCTACTAAATTCATAATTTCCCAATAAATTTATAAAATTCTTTTCGGATTTCTCCGTATTGGTACACATTATAGAGTTAACCCTTTTTATGGAAATCACATCAGATATTACCTGATATCGATTACTAGGTTTTTTGGGATGCTGATTATGAAAAAAATATCGATTTTGAGATTCCACCGCCAGGTATCGAATTATTACAACTTGCGCGATATAATCGATCTTGGTGTCGGCTATAGGGTTATCTGAGGTGCTGATTTTGAAAATGATATCGATTTTGAGATTCCGCCGTCAGGTATCGATTTATTACAACTTGCGCGATATGATCGATCTTGGTGTCGGCTATAGGGTTACCTGAGGTGCTGATTATGAAAATGATATCGATTTTGAGATTCTGCCGTCAGGTATTCATTTATTACAACTTGCGCGATACAATCTATCTTGGTATCGGCCATAGGACTAACTATAGGTTTATAGGTATATTTTTAATTTAAAATACGAATAAGAATTTAATTATACTCTGATTTATATGTCGATATGTGTCAAATTTAATCATTATTATTATTATTATCATTATTGTACCCACAGATAACCCTATAGCCGTCACCAAGATCGATTATACCTTTTAAGTTGTAATAAATCGATATCTGACTGCGGAATCTCAAAATCGATATCATTTTCATAATCAGCACCTGAGGTAACCCTGTAGCCGACACCAAGATCAATTATATCGCACAAGTTGTAATAAATCGATACCTGACGGCGGAATCTCAAAATCTATATAATTTTCATAATCAGCATCTCAGATAACCCTATAGCCGACACCAAGATCGATTATATCGCACAAGTTGTAATAAATCGATACCAGACGACGGAATCTCAAAATCGATATCATTTTCATAATCAGCACCTCAGGTAACCCTATAGCCGACACCAAGATCGATTACATCGCGTAAGTTGTAATAAATCGATACCTGACGGCGCAATCTCAAAATCGATATCATTTTCATAATCAGCACCTCAGCTATCCCTATAGCCGACACCAAGATCGATTATATCGCGCAAGTTGTAATAAATCGATACCTGACGGCGGAATCTCAAAATCGATATTTTTTTTTTAATCAGCACCTCAAATAACCCTATAGCCGACACCAGATCGATCATATCGCGCAAGTTGTATTAAATCGATACCTGACGGCGGAATCTCAAAATCGATATCATTTTCATAATCAGCACCTCAGATAACCCTGTAGCCGACACTAAGATCGATTATATCGCTTAAGTTGTAATAAATCGATACCTGACTGCGGAATCTCAAAATCGATATCATTTTCAAAATCAGCACCTCAGATAACCCTATAGCCGACACCAAGATGTATTATATCGCGCAAGTTGTAATAAATCGATACCTGGCGGTGGAATCTCAAAATCGATATTTTTTTTTAATCAGCATCCCAAAAAACCTAGTAATCGATATCAGGTAATTACTGATGTTGTTTGGTCTCCAGCCCCACCTTTAAAATGATGGTGTAGGTCCCTGGAGACCATACTTTTTTATATGATAAATATAATATGAGTGGACTGTATTGGTTTATAAAATGAAATTGAATTACTTTAATGAGTTTATTTATTACAATTTTAGCATTTGTTAACTCACCAGAGAAGAGTTCCTGGCAAAAAAAAAAGGGGGGGGGGTTGGGTCTGCCTGCATTTTGGATGCCTCCGTCCGGAATTTTGAGGGGCCTTCGTCGCCGCCTTCTTTCTTCTACTCCTGCATATCTGCGACGATTTTTTTTTACCTTTTTTCTTCTCACCCCTGTCACACTTGTACCGGACTTTTCTTGCTCTGGGTAAAGTTCAAGCCCGCAGTGTTGCCACGGCAGTTTGGCCCCGCACACCCGTACAAGTAAGGGGGGGTTTAACATAAAATTTATGTTGGGCTCTGAGTCCCCAACAGATGTGATTTCCATAAAAAGGGTTAACTCTATAATGTGTACCAATATGGAGAAATCCGAAAAGAATTTTATAAATTTATTGGGAAATTATGAATTTAGTAGAATTCACATCTCAATTTGTGAATTTTTCCATATTCACATCTCTATTTGTAAAGACGGCCGAATTCACAGACTGAGATATAAATATTCACATTTTTTTGTGAATATTCACAATTTTCCCTGTGAATTTTTTTTTATTTACAGAAAAATTTGTATATATGAATAAATTTGTATTCACACCTGTGAATATGAATTTATTTATATTCACACTTTAAATACGAATTTATTTATATTCATATTCATAAATATTGTGATATAAATAAATTTATATTCATATTCACATTAAAATTAAGATAAAAATAAATTCATATTCGTATTTATAACTATAAATATGCCCAGCTCTGATAACAACCAAGCTTTTAACATCGATGTTTTGGACAAAAACAACTATATTTTAACATCGATGTTTTTGAAAAAACAAATATGTTTTCAACATCGATGTTTTGGACAAAAATAAGTATATTTTAACATCGATGTTTTTGAAAAAACAAATGATTTGAACATCGATGTTTTGACACTAACAAAGTTGTTTTTATCATCGATGTATTGGACAAAAAACAACAGTAAATATGCTCTTAACATTGATGTTTTAGTTATAACATCGATGTTTTTGAAAAAAAAAACAAATATGTTTTTAACATCGATGTTTTTGGACAAAAAACAACAATACAGTAGGACCTCCATTATCCGGGCCTCGATTAACCGGGGTCCCGAGGAGCCAATTTTTTTTTTAAATTTGTATGCCACTTATTTTGTATATATGTATAATATTTAAAAAAATGTATACGTAAATATTTAACGATTACACAATGGTTAACTATCTATTATGAAATAAAACAGTAAATAGAAAATCTGGTGCGTGCGCGCAACACACAACTTTCACTTACCAACTTACTTAGATTAGAAATTAATTAATTAATGCGTTTTGTTAATTGCCACTTCTCAAATGAACAGAACGGCTTTAATTATGAACAATGGGCTGTCATTAAAGGCGTACTCCGTATGCGTGGGCTCAACGAGTTTTATGAGTTGACTGAATATATTTTTTTTTTCTCCTCTTTATGTTTTCTTTATTTTTATCATATCTCATGTTTAGCCATTTCTTATTTTTAGGCGTAACGAGAGACAGTTAATTTCTCCATATAAACAAAAACAAAGGTACTTTATAGGAAACAAACAAACAAAAAAGGCCCCAACTCCCCCCAAAAAAAACCCCCTCAAAACATTTTAATAATGATAAAGCTTACCTGATATTAAAGAACACCTAATTTTCATTTAACATGACGAATTTGATAAAAATCGTTAAAGCAGTTTTTAAGATCATCGAAAAAAAGGTAAAAATTGGAAAATCTGGTGCGTGCGCGCAACACACAACTTTCACTTACCAACTTACTTAGAATAGAAATTGACGTGTTTTGCTAAACATCATTTCCCAAAGTCACACATTTTTCTACATTCATATCTTATTTTTGTTAATCGTTAAAGCAGTTTTTGAGTAAATAAAAAAAAAAACCGTGAAAATGATACAAAATTTATTAAGTAAAGTCCCCCCTCCCGTAGATCAATTTTGATGAAATTTTTACCGTCATATCTCGGGCATATAAATACATCAAATACCAAGTTTGATCAAAATCGTTAAAACCGTTTTTGAGTAAATAAAAAAACACGTGAAAATGATACAAAATTTATTAAGTAAAGTCCCCCCTCCGGTTGATCAATTGTGATGAAATGTTGGTTATCACAACTTTGGCATATAAATACATCAAATACCAAGTTTGATCAAAATCGTTTAAACCGTTTTTGAGTAAATAAAAAAAACATGTGAAAATGACACAAAATTTATTAAGTAAAGTCCCCCCTCCGGTTGATCAATTTTGATGAAATTTTTACAGTCATATTTCAGGCATATAAATAGATCAAATACTCAGTTTAATCAAAATCGTTAGAGCCGTTTTTGAGAAAATCGAAAAAAACTTAAAAAGTTATTAAATAAAGTACCCCCTCCCTTTGAGCAATTATGATGAAATTTTTGCTGTCACATCGCGGGCTTATACATAGTCTAAATACCCAATTTCAGATTCGCACGGTTTATAGTTTTTGAGCTAGTCTGTTCACACACACACACACACACACACACACACACACACACACAGACCATTTCGCGGGACTTGGTTATTTTGACTCAGGGGACCCCAAAACGTGTATTTCCGTTGAAAACCGGAAGTCGAAAATTTTCACGATCGCAATACTTCCACTTACTATATATTTCATATATAGGTAAGTGAAAGTAAAAAAAAAAAAAAATTATGAAATAAACTGCCCGCTACGTTTGACCAATTGTGATTGGCTATCACATCTTTGGCATATACATACATCACATACCCAGTTTGATCAAAATCGTTAAAGCCTTTTTTGAGTAAATAAAAAAAACACGTAAAAATGATACAACATTTATCAAGTAAAGTGCCCCCTCTGGTTGATCAATTTTGATGAAATTTTTACAGTCATATCTCGGGCAAAAAAATAGATCAAATACTCAGTTTAATCAAAATCGTTAGAGCCGTTTTTGAGAAAATCGAAAAAAACTTAAAAAGTTGTTAAATAAAGTACCCCCTCCCTTTGAGCAATTTTGATGAAATTTTTGCTGTCACATCGCGGGCATATACATACACTAAATACCCAATTACAGGTTCGCACGGTTTATACTTTTTGAGCTAGTCTGTTCACACACACACACACACACACACACACACACACACACACACACACACACACACACACACACACACACACACACACACACACACACACACACACACACACACACACACACACACACACACACACACACACACACACACACACACACACACACACACACACACACACACACACACACACACACACACACACACACACACACACACACACACACACACACACACACACACACACACACACACACACACACACACACACACACACACACACACACACACACACACACACACACACACACACACACACACACACACACACACACACACACACACACACACACACACACACACACACACACACACACACACACACACACACACACACACACACACACACACACACACACACACACACACACACACACACACACACACACACACACACACACACACACACACACACACACACACACACACACACACACACACACACACACACACACACACACACACACACACACACACACACACACACACACACACACACACACACACACACACACACACACACACACACACACACACACACACACACACACACACACACACACACACACACACACACACACACACACACACACACACACACACACACACACACACACACACACACACACACACACACACACACACACACACACACACACACACACACACACACACACACACACACACACACACACACACACACACACACACACACACACACACACACACACACACACACACACACACACACACACACACACACACACACACACACACACACACACACACACACACACACACACACACACACACACACACACACAGACACACAGACACACACACACACACACACACACACACACACACACACACAGACCATTTCGCGGGTCTTGGTTAATTGGGCTCAGGGAACCCCAAAACGTGTATTTCCGTTGAAAACCGGAAGTCGAAATTTTTCAAGATCGCAATACTTCCACTTACTATATATTTCATATATAGGTAAGTGAAAGTAAAAAACACAAAAAGCGAGTATTGTATTAAGAATGTTTCCGGTATCTAATACTCCAATTCATAATCTAGGAACGGTATTGTTTTCAAGTCTTTCCAGGAAACTCCTACTCTGGCATGTTTGGCTACAAAATAAAATATTTTCAGTTGTGATTTAGTCTCGATTTAAATAAATACGAAGTAGCAAAATGTCGGAAAAAAGAAAACGTATCGTTTTAACGCTTGAAGAGAAATTAACTATTATAAACAGATTAGAAAAGGGTGAAAGTGTTAAAAAAAATTCCGCTGAACTAGGAATCGGCGAACAAACTGTACGGGATATTTTGAAGAAGAAAAAAACATTTTCGACTTCGTATCGTCTTCGGCCTATAATATATAAAAACATAAATTCACTTTTTTTTTTAGTTTTGTATATTATAATTTAATGTATATAAAACGTTCGTTTGTTAATAAAAGCGATTATACCTTACAAGTGATTTTTTAACCTTTTTTTCTATCACATTAAGTCAATAAAATGTTTTAATTCGATTATCCGGGGTTTTCGATTATCCGTGGACCCCCATACCCATCATTACCCCGGATAATGGAGGTTCTACTGTATATATGCTCTCAACATCGATGTTTTAGCTATAACCAAGATGTTTTTGACTAAAACAAACATGTTATAACATCGATGTTTGAACAATAACTAGGTCGTTTTTAACATCGCTGTCTTTGACAAAAACAACAATATATATGCTCTTAACGTCTATGTTTTAACTATTACATAAAAAAAAACAACAATATACAGGGTGTCCCGAATTTTAATGGCAAAACTTCAGGAACTTATAGGGTACCGAAAAACTAAGACAAAAAGTCCTTTAGAGATTTGCTCGTTTTAGCTTAGTTTTAGAGAAAATCGCAAAAAAAGAAACAAAACAAATTCTTATTTTTATACTTATTTATTTACATTTATATTTATGTTATGTTCTTTTTAATGTAAATATTGCTCAAAATGTTGTCCTCTTGCACCAATGCAAGCATTACATCTGGCCCTCACTTGATAAATTGCAGCTAAACATTGTTCTGATGATATTTGGTGCACTGCATCTATGATTCGGTATCTTAATTGCTCTCTTGAATTGTTTGACACCGAATAAACTTCCTGCTTCAAGGTTCCCCATACGAAGAAATCCATGGGTGTCATATCAGGTGATCTGGGTGGCCAAGGTACTACTCCTCCACGTCCAATCCATCGTTGTGGATAATTTATATCCAGCCAAGCTCGAGCAGCTCTGCAATAATGAGCTGGACTTCCATCGAGTTGGAACCTCATTTCAATCCGCTGCACGGTGGGACGAATCTCCAATCTAGGCGGAAATAGTTAACATCAACGAAATGAAAAAATCTTGTCGGTCTCTTGAAAACAATAGTCTAGCTAAGGCATTTACAAATTATTAATCACTTTAAGCAAGTATTAAGAGAATAATGGGGTTTGAATACGTTAGTTCCCTCATAATGCTTAGTCAGCGTATTTCCAAATTATATTGTAAAATCAATAGAATCATAGAATGGATCGTGTTTTTTTGAAAAAAATTTATGCTAGGCAATAGAAGACGATTCAGAAACTAAGTTTATATAAGTTCTTGGTTCTTTAAATGTGGATATAATACAGAGTATCCTCCTTTCTTTTCAATAGTCGATAAGCTATATTTTTTTCTTATAAAAAAAGGGGTTACTAAAAATCTACACCGAGATATTAATACAGAATATAGTCCACACTATATAGAAATAAAGTATTCATTATGAACTGCTAATAAAGGTGTGCGCTTTTTTTAAAGGTATAAATCTCTCATTGTTGAGAGCCTATATTTTTAATATTTTGAGGCAATACGGAGGTGCTAATGAAATTTATAGATATATAGTAAATCATTTTCATTGGAATACACTACGGCAATCTCCGAAGCTATGAAAAAACGAGATTCGATGGCCATAAGTACAATAATTAAAAGCAAATAGCAAGATTTTTCCTTTCTAGGAATAAGAAAGAAATAAAGCATGAAAACAACAGTATACGTTAGGTATCTACAAACCATTAATTCCTTAAAACAAATACCAACGGAATAACAAAAGAATAAACACGCCACACTCGTCACAATAAAGGTCTGGCCACACATGTCCGCACCGGATCCGCACCGTAGCAATAATATAGGTTATGTTCAGAATATTTTTAATTTAACTTACAAATTACCTTTAGTAATGCCTAAAGTGGCCTGTGTCTGACATCTGTGGCCTGAACTTTAGGCATAACTAAAGGAAATATGTAAGTTAAATTAAAAATATTCTGAACATAACCTATATTATTGCTACGGTGCGGACATGTGTGGCCAGACCCTTAGTCAGATAATTTGAACATCTTATTGATGAAGCGGCAACATAGATCAGCGAATTTCATATTGTTTTAAAAAAAAAATTTATACCACGGTATGGAAAACGATTCGGCAAGTAAGTTTATATTTATTTGGCTTTTTAAGTGTGATGTACCCTTCTTTATTTCCAGTAGTCAACTTAGTAAGCTACTTACTTTAAACTACTACTTATTTAATTATTGTTAGTAAAAATGCGATAACTAAAAATCTATAACGACTTAGATAAATAGACAGATATTTTCACAGAATACAATCAACATTATATGATGAAAAATTTTTCATTACGCATTTCTTATTCCTACTAATGTATGGTACGGTGTTTTTTTTTTTTCCAGGTGTTAACGTGTCATTATTAAGATCCGATATTTTTAATATGGGGGAACAGCACGGTCGTATAGATGAAATGTATATTTCAGTTTTTTTTTTTTTTTTCTTTCCTATCTAATTACCTCTCGCATAGGTAAATATTCGAAAAGTCTTTATTTTGTGGTGTAGCGGTGGGAGATCGACATCAGTAAGGAAAGATTGGGTACGATTACTCGACTCGAAACGAACAATAAATAGGTTCAGGGAACATACCAGGTCTAGAATGAATACCGTAAGATACCGGAAGATTATTCCGGTACGTCTGGAATCATCCTTTTCTTCAATATTTCCCGAATATCTGGGTTAATTCCATGGACTAGGGAGCATCTGAAGGTACAAGTTTTAAGGGATTCAATTTATTTTAGGATGGCAACGAGATTGGATGTAAGGCATTCTACCATGTCGTCAATTGATTCATAGGAATAGATGGGTCCTATACAACGGGATAGTAGATCAAGGGATAGATTTATTTCATATGCTGTCAGGTAATCTAGGTTTTTCCAAGATATATATTTTAGAAATAAAGTAGGATTCGAAAGATCATTGGAAATACGTATTAAGTCGTCGCTCACAGATTTTATGAGTATGATACTAGTTGTTGACAAAAGTCCTCGAAAATATAATCGATATCAGTAAGGAAGATTGGGCATGATTACTCGACTCGAAACGAACAATAAATAGGTTCAGGGAACATACCAGGTCTAAAATGAACTGTTTTTGGGAGAATTGGATAGAATATTTGTATTGAAGTCGCCGGATGTATGCTACCGGAGGATGTATTACTATTTTAGAGTCCCTGAAAAATATTAATATTGAACCTATACCGTTCCGAATACATGTAATTACGTAACTATTTGTTATGCGTATAAGTTCCTTCCCATTCCACTTTTTTATTAACAATTTTTCCAGTTCTTTGTTTTTCTATAACCTATTATCTTTTCATTATGCCTATTTTTTTTAAGAACTGACATTTACATACTTTACGAAAAGTTAAAGTTAAAAAAAAAAAATTAAGAGATAGGATTTATTTTATTGAAGATGCTTATCTAATTCCACTGTTATTATTCATAATATGAAACCACCTATTTTGTGGATAATATTTACGTTTGAAAGAAGAAATAAAAATCATACATGAAAGGATGTCTGCTTATAATTTCCTGTAGCTTATAATTTCCTTTAAAATATCTTAAGTCTCCTTTGTGAGAAATAAAAATGTTATAAGGTTGTCAAATAAATGTATTAGGTTTTTCAGGATGAAATATAATTCAGTCGATTATTTGTATTAGGTTTTCAGGGTTATTTGTATTAGGTTTTTCAGGGTAAAATAAAACTCAGTCGATTATTTACATTAATAAAGTACAATACATTGACCATTACTTAATATGAATTTTTCCCATCTTTCATCTTCATAGAATGTCTAGAGTTTATTATTAAAAAAACTGATCGAAGTGGTTTTTAAAAATGAAAGTTTAATGAAAAAGTAGGTTATGGTATAGGTTTGAATTGTTCAGCGACTCCGAATATAGTTCGAAATTGTGATTCTTCGAAATATTCGGAGAAATAGATAGAAAGTAAAGTATGATGGGGGACGCGGGTTTTTTAAAAGTTGGATAATTATATCGACTGGCACAAAATCGATGTGTTCCTTTCAGATGGGGTGAGATAGTGTGTGACGTAAAAATGACGTAATACTGAGGCAAGGCGGTTATTTTTCAAACAGGAGGGGCAATGGGGAAAGATGGCGGTGCTAGTAGTTTGCATGGTGACAAACAGATGGCAGCGAGCTTATCAGCTGTCAAAGCCAGCAGGGGAAAGGGGAAGTAGTACCACAATTTCTTCTCCGATAATCTGCTCTTATTGCTGCCTGGAATTGGTCGCCTTCATTACGTATTAATAATGACCCAGTCTCTCGTAGTCTATTAAAAGCTAACGAAAAGACTCGTCGATTAGGCACTCTTCTATTTGGAAATCGGCGCGCATACTCCCGCACCGCTTCTAAAGCATTACCGTTACAGAAACCATACACAAAAATCTTATCAGCGTATTCAACATAAGAATATGTACGCGGCATTGTGGTTGATGCTATTCACACAAGAATATCTGAGTAACTGACTATAATCTTATAATATAATAATCTTATCTTATAATGGAATTATAATCCAAGAAGGAAGCCAAAATGTAAACAAATAAAAGAATGTAAAGGATAGCATTAAGTGTTTACATATCTTATTATATTTCTTATTATATCTTATTATTATTATTTATTGCTATGTAATGGGGGTTAATTTATTATTGTTTTTAATTAAGAAATGATTACTGATTTAATGGGATGCCAGAGCATTTTATAGAGAATGCCCAAACTGATAAAGTATTTACTTCCTCTTATTACATACAATACCTTCCCCTTTTGATGATAAAATATAAATATGATTCCCCTTTTATGAATCAAAAGATAATAGAATTTCAATAATTGGATTGCTCTCTCAAAGGCATATGTGGGGCAATATAATGTTGCATGCTTATAACATAAATAGGTATATATATGATTAAAATAGATAAAAAACTGCATATGTATTTATGGTAATATTACTATTAATAATAATAAAAAAAATGTATTAACTATTTGTTCATTAATATCAAAGCAAAGTAACAAACATTTTATATATTTACTATGCATCTTTAAAAGAATTAAATGAGATTTTAATGAAATTGATGATTAACACTGTCATAGCTTACAATCATTACAAAAACATATTTTAGACAAATAAAACAACTATGATTAAACCAAATACAACAATATACTAAAACTACTAAGAGTATTACAAAATCATCAAACTTATATACATATTGGGTACTCATCTGGATACTCCCAGGATCTATGACAGCTCTCTCTAGTCTTACAGCCTTTGATTATTATTATTTAATTTTATTTAATTAATAGTACAATGAACATAATCAATGTGTGGCTTCAAGCTTTGCGCTTATGTCCACATTTCATATGGTTTCAAAGAAAATCATGAAGTTAGAGTTAACAATAATTATTTTACATAAATGAGGAAAAAAAGAAAACAAAAAAAAAAAACCTCATACATAGTATAAAAAAATAAATAAATAAATAAATTAAAGAAAGACAAAACGTATAAAAAAAAGATATCTGTACATTAAGCTATTATCTGATTTATAGTACTATATGTTTTAATCTTTTGTGTTTGTACCTCTTAGGCCCGGTGCAGACGGACGACAACTTTTTCGGGTCGGGTCGCAGGTAACAGCAGCAGGTAAAGAGCCTGAAACTGCATGCACACGAGCGACAGTTGTCGGAGTCTACCGCACTTGCGGCCCGGGGTACATAGAGTGTAATGGACCGATTAAGACGAACGGCAATATCCCTGTGGCACCTTTGCAGTAACTTGCGGCAGGTTTTTCCTATCTCAGGTACTGCTGCTCCGCAAGTCCGACTGGGGCCTAGCAGAACCTACTTTTCAGTTGTGAGAATCACACGAGCCACACTTTACCTCAACGCAATGTCAGAAACGTTTGATACCGAGCTGTTAATAGAGGAAGTTAAAAAATATAGTGAACTGTGGGACGTGAAGTGCAAGAAGCATCACGACAAAAATATGAAACAAACTGCCTGGGTAAACATTTGTACGAGTTTAGATCCTGATTTCGAAAGAAAAAGAAGAAATTGGTAAGTACAGCTATTAATTATTAAATATTTTCACTATCAATAATAATAAAACATTATCAATTTTAACAGACATTTAGGTAAATTTACATCTTTTTTTTTAAGTCTCTTAAATTTAATTGCAATGTAACAACAGATACTGCAAGTAAAAATAAAAATTAAGTGCAACTACAAAGAATTTAAATATAAGCAGATGAAAATTAAAATGTACATAGTGTACTAGTTTTAATAAAATGTTCTAAAGACATTATGTTATTACAATTACATCATAATAATTAAAAAGTACTTCAGAAAATCAATAATTTTGTGTTAATTTTTTATGTTTCCTCAGATGTAGAAGATATTAAATTATAAACATAATGGTAATTATTTGAATTTATTCATTTAAATAATAAATTAAATGAATGGCTTAAAAATATGATACGTATTAATTTTAAACATACAATTTAAAACAAATAACAAAGTCAAATGAATGTTATTTTTATATTTCTTTTATTAAGCTTCAATTAAAAATTAACTTATTATTAATGTTTCCTCGGATTTAGAAGATATTTAATTATAAAAATAGTGGTAATTATATGTACTTATTCGTTTAAATAATAAATTAAATGAATGGTCCACCAAATAATGGAATGTTGAAATGGAATAATTGGCCACCAAATAATGGAATGTCATGTATAATTCCTAAAGCGAAGCAAATGCTTTTTAATTAGAAAAAGAAGTTTTGATTTTTTAAAAAGATATTAAGTTTTTATAATATGGTCGTGTAGTACATGAAAAGAAAGACGACACCTGTTTTAGCTTTCTGGCTTGAATAGTGTTTAAGGTTTAACCCGAAAACTGTTTAATAAACGCATCTTCAAACATTTAGATCTGAAAAACCGTCAGTCCAAAAAATCGAATACTTGCGCATCAATCCATGCAACAAGTGGTCGCTATAAAACCAAAATGAACTAAGCGCCTAACCAATTTAATATTTTTTTTCTTTTTAAATGTACTATTGTAAGATTTGTACTATTATAATTTTTTTTTACTTTCACTTACCTATATATGAAATATATAGTAAGTGGAAGTATTGCGATCGTTAAAAATTTCGACTTCCGGTTTTCAACGGAAATACACGTTTTGGGACCCCCTGAGTCGAAATAACCAAGTCCCGCGAAATGGTCTGTGTGTGTGTGTGTGTGAACAGACTAGCTCAAAAACTATAAACCGTGGGAACCTGAAATTAGGTATTTAGTGTAGGTATATGCCCGCGATGTGACAGCAAAAATTTCATCAAAATTGCTCAAAGGGAGGGGGTACTTTACTTAATAACTTTTTACGTTTTTTTCGATTTTCTCAAAAACGGCTCTAACCATTTTGATTAAACTGAGTATTTGATCTATTTATATGCCCGAGATATGACTGTAAAAATTTCATCAAAATTGATTAACCGGAGGGGGGATTTTACTTAATAAATTTTGTATCATTTTCACTTGTTTTTTTTATTTACTCAAAAACGGCTTTAACGATTTTGAAGAAACTGGGTATTTGATGCATGTATATACTAAATATGTAAAAGCCAACATTTCATCAAAATTGGTCAAACGGAGCGGGCACTTTATTTTATAATTTTTTTCCAATTTTTACCTTTTGTTTCGATGATCTCAAAAACGGCTTTAACAATTTTTATCAAATTCGCCATGTTAAATGAAAATTAGGTGTTCTTTAATATCAGTTAAGCTTTATCATTATTAAAATGTTCTGAGGGGGCTTTTTTTTTTGGGGGGGGGGGGCTTGGGTCTTTTTTGTTTGTTCCTTAATAAAGTACCTTTGTTTTTGTTTATATGGAGAAGTTAACTGTCTCTCGTTTCGCCTAAAAATAAGAAATGGCTAAATGTGAAATATGAAAAAAATTAAGTAAACATGTAGAGGAGAAAAAAATAAAAATATTCAGTCAACTCATAAAACTCGTTGAGCGCATGCGGAGTACGCCTTTAATGACAGACCATTGTTCATTATTAAAGCCGTTCTGTTCATTTGAGAAGTGGCAATTAAAAAAACGCATTAATTTCTAATCTAAGTAAGTTTGTAAGTGAAAGTTGTGTGTTGCGCGCACGCACCAGATTTTTTTTTTAATATTATTTTTGAAGCAAAAATAATCGACCGGGAATCGATTCTAGGTCTCCCGCCTGACATGCGAATCTTTTCAATTAAAAAATAAAATATGTAAAATTAAGTGGTTACTCACAACAAATAAATAAATTATCATTTTTGAATTTGAATAATATAAGTGGCGATGTGGAAATGTACTTCAAAAGCCATAGAAGTAAACACAACCATACTTTACAAAACTAAGTTTGGTGCTTAGTTCACCTCTGTCTTATCTACTAAAGAAATCATTGAAACAACCGTTTCAATATAAATTTTGCTAATGTTTAGGAATGAATTAATTTTTTCTCTTACCTCAATGTTACTGCTAACCTTTCAACCGGGTCAATTGCCAATCTCATATTAGTATTCTGACGGCGTATCCTGTCACCAATTCTTCCAGCGAGCTCTTCTAACGAGGGTTTGCTCATTCGGAAATAATTAAAAAACTTAGATTTATCCTCACACAAGTCTTCATAAAATAAAGAAAATGCTCCTTTTAGTAATCGTGAACTCACTAGTGGGTGAACCCAGTAACTCCGTTTCTTGTATTTGAGTTCTTAGTTCTTAGTGTACACTTCTAACTCCATAGCTGCACTTCTACTATTTAAATTATATTGTTTAGTACAAAGCAGTGCATGGGACAGTGGGGAGTGGTAAATCCCAAAGGACGGGTGGGTCCCTTTCAATAAAGACGGGGATTCCCATGTTTTCTGTTTCAAAATTAGTTTATTTCTAAAGAATTTATCCAAGATTCAAGGCTATTCTCCATCGATCCATTCCTTTCACCGTACTATATTTGAATGGAATGCATTGAAACATATTTCTTTAAATTCCTATTGTTTAAATTTTTAATTACGAAAACCTATATAAATTTATATTCTAATATTTACTCTTTATTATTATTTATATATGTATATTTAAATTTTATTATTAACAAAAGAGAATGAGGTTCATCATATTATCACTTTATGCTAATATGATGAAATTGAATGATGAAATATCTTTAAGTAGTTCAGGTTTGCTCAGATGTGTTCATAGTTAGATAGCTAACTTCTGTAGCTTTTGAAGTACAAAATTTTTACATTTCTTGTTTTATTCAAATAAAAAAGTATAGTTATACAAATCTAAGAGTGGTACATTTTTATTTTCATCACCTTGTATTTTAATTCTTCGGAGTTGCAACTAATTTCGATATTTACTTGCAGAGTCTGCTGTTTCATTGCAATTAAATTTAAAAAAATCTGGTGCGTGCGCGCAACACACAACTTTCACTTACGAACTTACTTAGATTAGAAATTAATGCGTTGTTATGGTCCCCTTCGTTAGACCAATTTTGATGAAATGTTGGGTATCACATCTTTGGCATATAAATACATCAAATACCAAGTTTGATCAAAATAGTTAAAGCCGTTTTTGAATAAAAAAAAAAACACATGAAAATGATACAAAATTTATTAAGTAAAGTCCTCCCTCCGGTTGGTCAATTTTGGTGAAATGTTGGCTATCACATCTTTGGCTTATGCATACATCAAATACCCAGTTTGATCAAAATCGTGAAAGCCTTCTTTGAGTAAATAAAAAAAACACGTGAAAATGTTACAAAATTTATTAAGTAAGGTCCCCCCTCCGGTTGGTCAATTTTGATGAAATGTTGGCTATCACATCTTTGGCTTATGCATACATCAAATACCCAGTTTGATTAAAATCGTTAAAGCCTTTATTGAGTAAATAAAAAAAACACGTGAAAATGTTACAAAATTTATTAAGTAAGGTCCCCCCTCCGGTTAATCAATTTTGATGAAATTTTTACAGTCATATCGCGGGCATATAAATAGATCAAATACTCAGTTTAATCAAAATCGTTAGAGCCGTTTTTGAGAAAATCGAAAAAAACCTAAAAAGTTATTAAGTAAAGTACCCCCTCCCTTTAAGTAATTTTGATGAAATTTATGCTGTCACATCGCGGGCATATACCTACACTAAATACCCAATTTCAGGTTCCCACAGTTAATAGTTTTTGAGCTAGTCTGTTCACACACACACAGACCATTTCGCGGGACTTGGTTATTTCGACTCAGGGGGTCCCAAAACGTGTATTTCCGTTGAAAACCGGAAGTCGAAATTTTTCACGATCGCAATACTTCCAGTTACTATATATTTCATATATAGGTAAGTGAAAGTAAAAATACTTAAAAAATAAAAATCTAATCTTTGTTCGTGGATAACCACCTTTTTTGGGGGGAGAGGCGGAGCCCAATCTTTTCTCTTCAAAAATAAAATATTTAAATTAAATTAAAAATAAAAATGTAAATTGATCCGAAACATATTTCGATTAAAATTGATATTGTTTTATAATTTTTATTATGAAAATATTTAATCTGTTTGTGTTTTTCCTTCTAAATCAGGATCAAAACTTCCTTCCGTTGCGGTAAATTGTCGCTCGTCTGAGTCCCTCCAAAGGAAAGTAGGTACTGCTAGGCCGCAGTCGGACTTGCGGAGCAGCAGTACCTGAGAGGGCCTGTAAGGTTCCACAGGGATATTGCCGCCCGTGTGAATCGGTCCATTAGACTCCATGTACTCCTGTCCGCAAGTGCGACCCGACACGGAAAAGTTGTCGTCCGTCTGCACCGGGCCTTATAAGGCAAATCTGATTTGGTGTAGTTGACAATTTCCCTTATATGAACGTGAGGACTAGCCTCACATGAATTAAAAAAATCTATTGATAATTTATAAATATAAGTAGAGATGCTGGGCACATCTAAACTGTAGTGAATCAAGTCTATCGGGGTCCATTTAGGGAAGTTGCCAACTAACCGCAAACATTTGTTTTGTAATATTTGCAATTTTCTGTAGTTAATTGTACATGTATTAGACCATACAGGGCAACTATAACATACTATAGGCCGTATGTAAGAATAATACAATAATTTTTTATTTATAATATTTAAATGGGAATATTTTGAAAGCAATGGAAATAATTTATGTAAGACGCCTATGGCTTTATTTATTTGAGTGGTAATGTGATAGGAATATGTTAGTCGCGAATCTATATTAAGTCCCAAGTAAGTAATATTTTTGGACCAAGGTAAGGCATTTCCATCTATAACTACGAAACTGTCAATTTTAGGCCTGCGCTTAGTGAAAATAATGGCTTTTGTTTTATTTTGATTAGGTCGGATTTTCCATTTATTAAAATATTTAAAACATTTTGATAAAGCTAAATTCAGATGGTTTGCTATTGTGTCTATTCTGTACGAAGAAATGAAGAAACATGTATCGTCGGCAAAAAGAGCTATTTCAGCTTTACCTTTCATTGCTGTGATATCATTTATATAAAGATTGAACAAAATAGGACCAAGCACAGAGCCTTGTGGAACACCGGCCTGAATGATTTTTAAATCGGATTTCGAATCGTTAATTTGGACAAAAAACTTGCGATTTGACAAATAACTATTTATCAAATAAATGAGGTATGAAGGAAATTTAAAAGAGATAAGTTTGTATATCAGACCCCTGTGCCAAACACAGTCAAAAGCTTTTTCAATGTCTAATAGTGCCATACCCGTGTGTTTTTTAATATTGAAATTATGTGCTATGTTGTCAGTTACCCTAGCAAGTTGAGAGATAGTAGAATGATTTTTCTTAAAGCCGAACTGGAAAGAAGAAATCAGTTGCTTTTCATCAATAAACAATTGTACTCGCGAGAGAATAATTTTTTCCACCACTTTGCTTATTGAGCTGAGCAATGATATCGGCCGAAAACTGCTAGGAAGGGACAAATTTTTACCAGGTTTGGGAATTGTTATTACTTTTGCTAATTTCCATAACTCGGGAAAGTGGCCAAACATTAATATATGATTTATTATTTTTGTAAGATGAATTATCGACTTTTTTGATAATTGTTTTAAAAATATGTTGGAAATTCCGTCAGAACCGGGAGATTTTTTGGTAGTTAGCTTAGAGATAGTATTTTTTAGTTCTTTAGGAGAAACGATTTTACAGTTGTCGAACTTTTTGTTTACAGGAGTTTGATATATTTTTGTTTGCCTGAGAACCTTTCGAGTAAAGGATGGTATTCCCAGATCTAAGTTCATTTTGTGAACGTTTTCAAAATAATCAGCAAGCAGATTTGCTTTGTGTGATTACTGAAAGCATAGCTCGCAGGCGAGTTCCTTATTATAAGTTGCTGGGTGACAGATAATTTTACTAGTGGGGGAACGCTTGTAGTCGGATAACGGAAACGGTTAGCTAATTTAAACATTTTATTATTACTCGTAGGGGATATAGTTGATAAAAATTTGTTCCACTCGATGTTTTTTAATTTAGTTACAAGCTTGGAAATAAATTTGTTGAGTTTATTTAAAGTTTTCTTTATCCAGCGATAACGATGTCTGCAGTAAGCTTTTTTAACTTTGTTCCTGATTTTAATTAAGTATGATAGGAATGGATTCATTTTTAATCTATCTGTTTTCTGTGTAAAAAGGGGTATTGATTCATTAGCTGCATATGTTATGGTATTATGAAAATTATTGACAAGGGAATTTATATCTGAAGGCTTAGTAATGATTGGATTAATTTGAATGTTTTTGTCAATATTCGCGCGAAATTTAGCCCAGTTGGCGAGTTTAAAGTCAAAAAAAATTTTCTTTGGTTTATTTTTTAAATGTTGGTCTATGGAAAAAATGACAGGGTTGTGATCCGAAGGAAGAGCTGATAAGGACTTGGGTGTTATAGTGAAAGGTATGTTTTTAGTTATGGCGATGTCTATAATACTAGGGGAGCAATAGGTTCTATCAGGATAATATGTCGGTTCTTCAGGAGCAACAATTCTAAAATTAATTTTAAAAGATAATTCACTTAACAATTTGCCGTTTCTGTTGTTTACATTACAATTCCAACCTATGTGTTTAGAATTCCGATCACCAAGCAGGATTACATGATTATGCATAGAAAATATTTTTTGAAAGTCGCTAGGTAAAATAGTTTTAGATGGTGATTGATAAGCAGATATTACCAGGATTTCAATAGAGCCAAGCACAATTTTAATTCCTGCGGCAACTAGATTTATTAATTTGGGCAATAAAATAGGATAATGAGAAATCGATGTTTTAACTAACAGAGCTACACCTCTACCCTCATCGCATCTGTAAACATTATAACCAGGGGTTTTAAGATTGTGCTTTGTTTTTAGATTAGTTTCGCTGAGGGCGATTATATCAATATTATTATTTTTTTTTTTTTTTTTTTTATTTAATCATAATTTGTTTTTTAGGGAAGACCCCTGTACAAATGGAGTTGAAGCATATTTAACATTTTACATTACAATTCTTTTACACTTCCAAACAACTATAACAACACTATAAAAATAATAAACAATACAAAATATAAAAATACAAATTAAAACGTTGAAATTTCAATAAAACATTAAAAATTTCTTATAGGATAATGAGATAAAATAAGCTAAAATATTAAAATATTATCATAACTAAACTTTAGTCAATTATATCAATATTATTATTATTAACGAAATATGGGGCCGGGAGGGCCGAGTGGTCAAGTGCGCTTGCAATAGATAATCAAAGTTAAGCAACGTCCATCGTGGTCAGTACTTGGATGGGTGACCGCTCCATTTGGGTGACCGCCCACTAATGAACGCCACGCAGTCCAAGTCGACCCCCACCCCCGGGTATGTGAGCCCGTCAGCCTACTGGTGGCGGCTCACACCGACCGGGCGTAGGAGTGATGAACCTTCCCCGTTTATCTCATCGAGAATCGTGGTGTGGTTTTCCAGGATGTCAGTAACCGCCCGGAGGTTTGGTTCAGGGACGGTATGCTTCGGGGAAAGAAATATAGGTCCTCGGGGCCTGCTGACTCTGAGCTACCATAATCCTTGGACCTAGACCAGTTTGTCACTGTCCTTAAACCCGAGAGAGCTGACGCCATCGGTGGGAAGGACACTGCCAAATTGGCCCCAATGGGGTTGGTTATGGAGCTATGGGCAGTCTGCCGCTGTACCATGGTGACCATGGCTTGCAGCAACGTGAGGTTTGGGCTACCCCCTCCAGGCTGTCTGTACTCCCGCAAGCAAAACAAATGTCTGTAAGAAGACCACACTGCGCGGCCAAAGGCCTCATTAGGCCTAATGCGCCAACCGAAAAAAAAAAAAAAGAAAAAAAAAAAAAAAAATTAACGAAATATGAAAACTCAGCAACTTTGTTTAAAACTGATCTACAATTCCATGACATTAGTTTACAATTTCTAAAAAAATTTAACATAAAATATCACAAAAAAATTCAGCCACTACGCTTATTTTAGTCAAAGTGTCGGGGGCGGTTTTAAGTTTACTAACGAGCTGTTTGAAATTGTTAATCAATTTTGAAATATTGAAGGTTGAAAACAAAGTTTTTATTTCTTTTAAAATGTCACTAAAAGATAATTCCTTGGAGTCTTCTATATCGTTGTTGTTGTTTGTCTTGTTATGCATTCCCCAGGCTGATTGACTAAAGGTCGATGTTGATCCCGGAAGTGAAGGAAAATCGGCTTCGTTTTTACGGAACTCAATATCTGTTCCGTTTTTAATCTGAGCTTTTTTCTTGTTGTTTTCAATTTTCAATTTATTTTTAAGTTCGTAGAACTTACATCCACGGTAATTAGCAGGGTGGGGGCCACCACAATTAGCACATTTGGGCTCAGCGGATGAGTTAATTTTGCAGTCTTTAGTTAAATGTTCCCCGGCGCATTTTACACATTTAGGCTTTCTGTAACAATTTTTGGCTACGTGGTAAAACGACTGACACTTGTAACATTGTGTAATACCTGATACATTCTTGTAGCGCTCCCATGAAACGATACACTGACAAACCTTTTTTACAGACATTATTTTCTTAATTTCAACAGTATTTTTAAATGTAACAATAAAAACTGGTAGTTTTACAGATTCGTTTTCCCCGACTTTTTTAATCATCTGGGTTACTTTGAGGACCGGTAGTTGGTAATCAATCAGATCAGCCGTTATCTCTTCACACGTTATGTTAGGAGGAATATTTCTTAATATTAAAGTTTTATTCGCTTCATCGCTAGGTGTGTACGTATGACATTCTAATTTTGAATTTACGACTTCTTTTAAGATGAAATCGTAATCTTCTTTGCATTGTGGGTAAAAAACTAATCTATTTCCTCTATATTTTATACCGAAATCTTTCTTGCATTTGCTTTTTAAATATTTCATGGATTCGGCATGCTTTTGAATATAGCTATAGACAACTATAGGTGGAGGATTGTTACCTTTGGTTAGAACAGGGGGGGCCGGCTGCTGCTGGGTTGAGGTTCCGGCTTGGGCCTCCGATTCGTCCAACATCTCCTCTTCATCAGATAAAGCTTCATAGCTGTTATTAGTTGTGATGCTGAAGGTATCACAATTGTCTTCAACTTTTTACTTTCACTTACCTATATATGAAATATATAATAAGTGGAAGTATTGCGATCGTGAAAAATTTCGACTTCCGGTTTTCAACGGAAATACACGTTTTGGGGTCCCCTGAGTCCAATTAACCAAGTCCCGCGAAATGGTCTGTGTGTGTGTGTGTGTGTGTGTCTGTGTGTGTGTGTGTGTGTGTGTGTGTGTGTGTGTGTGTGTGTGTGTGTGTGTGTGTGTGTGTGTGTGTGTGTGTGTGTGTGTGTGTGTGTGTGTGTGTGTGTGTGTGTGTGTGTGTGTGTGTGTGTGTGTGTGTGTGTGTGTGTGTGTGTGTGTGTGTGTGTGTGTGTGTGTGTGTGTGTGTGTGTGTGTGTGTGTGTGTGTGTGTGTGTGTGTGTGTGTGTGTGTGTGTGTGTGTGTGTGTGTGTGTGTGTGTGTGTGTGTGTGTGTGTGAACAGACTAGCTCAAAAACTATAAACCGTGCGAACCTGAGATTGGGTATTTAGTGTATGTATATGCCTGCGATGTGACAGCAAAAATTTCATCAAAATTTCTCAAAGGGAGGGGGTACTTTATTTAATAACTTTTTACATTTTTTTCGATTTTCTCAAAAACGGCTTTAACGATTTTGATTAAACTGAGCATTTGATCTACTTATATGACCGAGATATGACTGTAAAAATTTCATCAAAATTGATCGTCCGGAGGGGGGACTTTACTTAATAAATTTTGTATCATTTTCACGTGTTTTTTTTATTTACTCAAAAACGGCTTTCACGATTTTTATCAAACTGGATATTTGATGTATGTATATGCCAAAGATGTGATAGCCAATATTTCATCAAAATTGATCAACCGGAGGGGGGACTTTACTTAATAAATTTTGTATCATTTTCACGTGTTTTTTTATTTACTCAAAAACAGTTTTCACGATTTTGATCAAACTGGGTATTTAATTTATGTATATGCCAAAGATGTGATAGCCAACATTTCATCAAAATTGATCAACCGGAGGGAGGACTTTACTTAATAAATTTTGTATCAATTTCACGTGTTTTTTTTATTTACTCAAAAACGGCTTTCACGAATTTGATCAAACTGGGTATTTATGTATGTATATGCCAAAGATGTGATAGCCAACATTTCATCAAGATTGATCAACCGAAGCGGACACTTTATTTCATAACTTTTTTTCTAATTTTTAGATTATCTCAAAAACGGCTTTAACAATTTTCTTCATATTCGTCATGTTTATTGAAAATTGAGTGTTATTTAATATCAGGTAAGCGTTTATTAAAATGTTCTGAGGGGTTTATAGAGCAAATGAAAACAAAAATAAGAAATGAATGTGGAAAATGTGTAACTTTGAGAAGTGGCATTAACAAAACGCATTAATTTCTTATCTAAGTAAGTTGGTAAGTGAAAGTTGTGTGTTGCGCGCACGCACCAGATTTTTATTTTCTTTTAGTGGAATGCTTTGTATTAGCTTCCACCAACTTAAATTGTTGTGGTTCCTCACCCGTGAACGACATTTCAGAAAAAATAAACTACTCTCATTGATAAAAAAAAGAATTAAAAACAAGTTTATAAAGTCACTAAACAAAAATATAACGTAATGAATAAGTCACTATTGCTGGCAGTCTCAATAATCCCATCCGCTCACACTGACTGTCAACAACGTACACAGCCTTTGATAGACCAGTTATCCAATAGTGCCAAATGATAGAAAAAGGCTTGGAGTCCTGTAAGCCTGATAACCATCTTTATACCACTAACTTCAAACACTTTTTTAAAAATTCTCAAGTACTCTTTTAAGCTCACCATGGATTAGCATGTTAATTAAAAAGTCACTAATGATACTTTCTATGTCCTGAAGGGACACCCTATCACTCCACATCAGGACTGTCCAAAGTTATAACCAAAAGTACATGTTGACCGTACGAAGTCAATCCTAGCCTGACGACTTTGAAAGGTGATAATCGCTACCTATAACATTTTTGTTTTGTTTCTTTTTTTGCGATTTTCTCCAAAACTAAGCAAAAACGAGCAAATCTCTAAAGGACTTTTTGTCTTAGTTTTTCGATCCCCTATAAGTTCCTGAAGTTTTGCCATTTAAATTCGGGACACCCTGTATATCCTCTTAACATCGATTTTTTTGAAAAAAACAATTATGATTTAACATCGATGTTTTAGCTATAACAAAGGCGTTTTTGACAAAAACAAATATGTTACAACATCGATGTTTTAACAATAACTAGATTGTTTTTACCATCGATGTTTTAACAATAAACAAGTTGTTTTTAACATCGATGTTTTATCGAGAAACAAATATCTTTTAACATCGATGTTTTAGACAAAAACAACAACATATATGCTCTTAACATCGATGTTTTTGAAAACAACAATATACATATATGCTCTTAACGTCTATGTTTTAACTATAACAACGATGCTTTTAACAATAAAAAGTTGTTTGTAACAACGATGTTTCAACAATAAAAAGGAATCGAGCTCAGTGGTGCAGTGGTTAGCATACTGCGCATGTCACGCGGAAGACCCGGGTTCGACACCCGGCGGAGCCAAATCTCTTCTCTTCAAAAAATAAATTATATAAAATAATGTAAAACAAGATGGTTATCCACAATAATGATCAAATTAATATAACATCGATGTTTTTGAATAAAACAAATATGTTTTAAACATCGATGTTTTGGCCAAAAAACAACAATATATATGCTCTTAACATCGATGTTTTAGCTATAACAAAGACTTTTTCACAAAAAAAAAAAATGTTATAACATCGATGTTTTAACAATAACTAGGTTGTTTTTAACATCGATGTTTTTGACAAAAACAACAAGATATATGCCCTTAACATCGATGTTTTTGAAAACAACAACAAAATATATGTTCTTAACGTCTATTTTTTATCTATAACAACGATGCTTTTAACATCGATGTTTTAACAATAAAAAGTTGTTTTTAACATCGATGGTTTAACAATAACAGAGTTGTTTTAACGTCGATGTTTTAATAATACCAAATATGCTTTACATCGATGTTTTTGACGAAAACAAATTTGTTCATCGATGATTTAACAATAACCAAGTTGTTTTTAACATCGATGTTTTATAAAAAAACAAATATGTTTTAACTTGTTTCATCTATTATTATTTAATGATGTTTTAACAATATCAAAGCTGTTTTTAACATCGATCTTTTTGGCGTAACAAATATGTTTTAACATCCAAGTTTTAAAAATTACCAAGTTTTTTTAAAACATCGATGTTTTAACAATAACCAAGTTGTTTTTAACATTGATCTTTTTGACTTAACAAATATGTTTTAACATCGATATTTTGATAATAACAAAGCTGTTTTTAACATTGATCTTTTTGACTTAACAAATATGTTTTAACATCGATGTTTTGATAATAACAAAGTTGTTTTTAACATCGAAGTTGTGTTTAACATGGATAAATTACCTGTGTCCCTACCCTTTATTGTTTCTTTAAAATTTCCAACTTCAAATAAAATCTTTTAAAATATTCACCAGAAATGCGATTCTCTGTAAGTATATACTATGGAAACGACATCAATGTATGAATATGTTTGGGTCCTAACAGTTGAATCTTTAATAAATGAATATGAAAAACCAACTATATCGAAAACATCGATGTTTTTATACATTATTTATGAAAAATAATCATGCTTTACACTTCAACATCGATTTAAATAGGTATGAGCACTAATATTTTAATGTTTAATGAACGTATAAATTAAAAAACATCGATGTCGAAAAACATCAATGTTCTTGAACATCGATGTTTTGTGGTCGATGTTTAATCGACTTCCATGTTTTGTGGTCGATGTTTAATAAGAATTTTTAAGAAAGCAAAACATCGATGTCGCATCTCTAGTATGAAATACACGATCTGATGTGAACAAGTACGAAATACTAGGTATGGTATAAGATAACAGATGTCAGACAAGAAAGACAATAGGTAAAAAATACTCATAGTGGTCCAGCCCGGCCTGGCGGCGATACGCAGTACTAGCAAACAGGTACGTTATTAAATAACAGATGTGAGACAACAGTTGTGAGGCCGTCACAGAACAGAATCCAGGGGCTTGGGAGGGATTCGAACCCGCACCGCCAGCATGGGAGTCGGAGACGCTATCCCCTCGGCCACGCCGCGGCCCACGTATGTGCCTTTTTTTTCCTATGTATGTCCACCGAATACTCCGAGATGGATTGGCCAATTGGAACGAAACCTTTTGCATCTTGTAGAGTATTTTTCCAAGGTGGCCCCATTAAAACCTTTTTTGGGTTAATTTATTTAAGAAGTTATCAGGAAAAAACATGAAAATAATTATTTAACACGTTGAGCGCCAGGGAAAAGATGATGTACTTTTGCCTGGGGCCAAAGCAATTTTTCCTAATTTATAACTTTAATATGATTAGAATGATACAAAAATTGCAAAAGAAATAAATAAAAAGTTTAATTTTGGCAATTAAACAATAATTTTGTGAGCGGTACGTATGTACCGCCCGGCCCCAGGGTAAAGCCCGCTACCTATAGTAGTACGGGGGCTGCCCGGTTATGACCGCGACATCAACCCTTGTCCCCTTAAAATATGTTATTTTAATAAATAAGATATTTTGTTTTGTAAAAAAATGAATAAAATTAATTTATTTTATTTATTTATACCCCCCAAATTAAAAAAAAAAAAAAAAAAAAAAAAAAAAAAAAAAAAAACATTTGGGCCAATTGCATTGGCGAATTGTTCGGGGCCGGAGCGGTCCAATATGCCTTGAAATCACGCTCGGCAGGCGGTCCCCTGGCCCAGAATAATCTTTTAGTTGGCGGGAGCGGGCGGTACCTGGGGACCGCCTCGGCCCCAGCCAATAGTCCAACAGCGGTACGATCGTACCGCTTGGCGCTCAACGTGTTAATAATGGCTCCAAATATTTACTATTTGAAAAACATATGGCATATATATCATGAGGTATGCTTCTACAAACTATTAAAACACATTGATAACTAACAAACTGATCATGTACCATCTCCGCTTTTATTATTCTAAATTTGATTGGTTGATTTTAAGCAATGCTCAACAGTGTTTTAATGGTCGATGATTCGGTTGGGTAAACCAACCAATCTAATTCAGAATTAAAAGAATGGGGGAAAACATGAGCAGTGTGTTGGTTATTGACATGGTTTAAGTGCTTGTTGGAACAAACCTAATATATAATCTTAAATAAATTTTCAACAATAGATTTTAATAAAGATATATAATATCAGTAGAATATCGCTGTCGTTTTCTGAAGAATGAAACACCTTTTTTATGGTTCCGGCAAAGTTATTGTTGTTTCGACCCTGTTCTTGGAAAATTTTGCCAAGAAATAAAACTCAAGAACATTTTTGCTTAAGAGATTTTTTTTTATAGATTTAAGGAGATTAAAGCTCATTAAACACCGATAACAGTAAAAAATCCTTAATAAAGGTTTTTTTTTTTTTTAATTCTTTAATGTAAGTCTTTTGTCGACGACGTCTGTCTCCTTGCACACCGCTACAAAGACATGAAGCATTGTTGAAAAAGAAGGTGGCGTGGAAGAAGAAGTGAAAATTCGATTAAGGAAAGCAAATGCGGCCTTCGTTTAACTGTACGCCATTTGGAAAAGCAAAAACATTACCAGGTCCACAAAGATGAAAATCTTCAGACCAAATGTAAAGGCTGCCTTACTCTACGGCTGTGAAACATGGAAAAACACGGTTAAAATCATTAAGCAGCTCCAAGTTTTCATCAACCGATGCCTAAGACGTATCCTTGGAGTGAGATGGCAGGATAGGGTTGGAAACAAGGAACTATGGAGCATAGCCAGACAGCAGCCTATAGAGGAAGAAATAAGAATAAGAAAATGGAGGTGGATCGGCCACACGCTCCGAAAAGAAGATGGGGCCATAGAGAAGACGGCGCACAGTGGTCCAAAAAAACTGAAAATGGGAAAAAACCTAATATCTATTATAATTACTTTGTTAGCGGCATGGAACCACCCTTGTATTGATTTTTTGAGGTGCCGAATCTAATGAAATCATAATCAGTGCAATGGGACCACCAGATCAAGTCCAAATTTGAGGTCAAAAAGTCAAAAATATCAAACATTCGTGTTTGGTATAGTCGTATATGTTTTTTGAGGTGCCGAATCTAATGAAATCAATATTAACGAAATCAGAGCATCAGATCAAGTTAAAATTTCAAGTGGAAAATAAAATATAAAAAAATTGTATAGATAATTTTTTTATAAGATTTTTATGATCAATAATACAAATAGGATGTAATTATTTAATCTTTTTTTTCTTTTTTTCTTATCGTTTAAGTAAGTTGTATGCTTCCTCGGTTAGTTATCTTTTCTTTTTATTCATGTATACTGGTCTAAAATCCGTAATGTATGGGTCGCTTGTAATAATTGGTGGAAAACATCTTCATTTGTTGCGACTCGAGATATCTTCCTGTTGCCTGTACTGCTTATGATTTTTGTTCCTACTCTCCTGAGCCTCTTCTGAGAGGGACCCGATTCAAAGAGCAGCGTGCTCAATCATGTCTGCTCCATGGAAATGAATCTTGTGGACGGTCGATGGGAGATAGTACCAGGGATACCGAGTCACTGCCATCTCAGCCGTTTCCGCTGCATACTTGCGAAATGCTGCGGTATCAACCGGGTACAGAGAGCAAATCACATCTAGTACTGTCTTTAATCTCATAATTAATTCTTCATTTATACATTTAATTTGCGCGTTTAATAAGGGATTTTCAAAAAACATAACAATAACAGCATCAAACTGAAATAAATGTACCGCCTTAATTTTCAGGGTGAGAGCTCTAGTGCAAAGGACCACCAAACGCATAGGTTTGGGCCACCTTCATTTTTTACTTTCACTTACCTATATATGAAATATATAGTAAGTGGAAGTATTGCGATCGTGAAAATTTTCGACTTCCGGTTTTCAACGGAAATACATGTTTTGGGGTCCCCTGAGTCAAAATAACCAAGTCCCGCGAAATGGTCTGTGTGTGTGTGTGTGTGTGTGTGTCTGTGTGTCTGTGTGTGTGTGTGTGTGAACAGACTAGCTCAAAAACTATAAACCGTGCGAACCTGAAATTGGGTATTTAGAGTATGTATATGCCCGCGATGTGACAGCAAAAATTTCATCAAATTTGCTCAAAGGGAGGGGGTACTTTATTTAATAACTTTTTAAGTTTTTTTCGATTTTCTCAAAAACGGCTCTAACGATTTTGATTAAACTGAGTATTTGATCTATTGATATGCCCGAGATATGACTGTAAAAATTTCATCAAAATTGATAAACCGGAGGGGGGACTTTACTTAATAAATTTTGTCTCATTTTCACGTGTTTTTTTTATTTACTCAAAAACGGTTTTAACGATTTTGATCAAACTTGGTATTTGATGTATTTATATGCCCGAGATAAAAATTTCATCAAAATTGATCAACAGGAGGGGGGACTTTACTTAATAAATTTTGTCCAATTTTTACCTTTTTTATCGATTATCTCAAAAACGGCTTTGATGATTTTTATCAAATTCGTTATGTTTAATGAAAATTAGTTGTTATTTAATATCAGGTATGCTTTATCATTATTAAAATGTTCTGAGGGGGCTTAAATGGGGAAGGGGCCTTTTTTGTTTTTCTATAAAGTACCTTTGTTTTAGTTTATATTGAGAAATTAACTGTCTCTCATCACGCCTAAAAATAAGAAATGGCTAAATATGATATACGAAGAAAATCAAGTAAACATATACAGGAGAAAAAAAGAAAAATATTCCGTCAACTCATTAAACTCCTTGAGCTCACGCATGCGCCGTACGCCTTTAATGACAAATGCGTTATAATTAAAGCTGTTCTGTTCATTTGAGAAGTGGCAATTAACAAAACGCATTAATTTCTAATCTAAGTAAGTTGGTAAGTGAAAGTTGTGTGTTGCGCGCACGCACCAGATTTTTTTTTTCCCTGGTTGGACCACTGTGTGACCTAATGAGACACACGGTTATCTATATCTATATAGATTATTGAGTGCGTCAACTGTGCAACTTCAAACAACCTACTTGTAGTTGTAGTCTATTTGATTATTTAAAATACAAAATAAAATTCTATTTTTACTTTCACTTACCTATATATGAAATATATAGTAAGTGGAAGTATTGCGATCGTGAAAAATTTCGACTTCCGGTTTTCAACGGAAATACACGTTTTGGGGTCCCCTGAGTCCAATTAACCAAGTCCCGCGAAATGGTCTGTGTGTGTGTGTGTGTGTGTGTGTGTGTGTGTGTGTGTGTGTCTGTGTGTGTGTGTGTGTGTGTGTGTGTGTGTGTGTGTGTGTGTGTGTGTGTGTGTGAACAGACTAGCTCAAAAACTATAAACCGTGCGAACCTGAGATTGGGTATTTAGTGTATGTATATGCCCGCGATGTGACAGCAAAAATTTCATCAAAATTGCTCAAAGGGAGGGGGTACTTTATTTAATAACTTTTTAAGTTTTTTTCGATTTTCTCAAAAACGGCTCTAACGATTTTGATTAAACTGAGTATTTGATCTATTTATATGCCCGAGATATGACTGTAAAAATTTCATCAAAATTGATCAACCGGAGGGGGGACTTTACTTAATAAATTTTGTATCATTTTCAAATGTTTTTTTTTATTTATTCAAAAACGGCATTCTCGATTTTGATCAAACTGGGTATTTGATGTATGTATATGCCAAAGATGTGATAGCCAACATTTCATCAAAATTGATCAACCGGAGGGGGGACTTTACTTAATAAATTTTGAATCAATTTCACGTGTTTTTTTAATTTACTCAAAAACGGCTTTCACGATTTTGATCAAACTGGGTATTTATGTATGTATATGCCAAAGATGTGATAGCCAACATTTCATCAAGATTGATCAACCGAAGGGGACACTTTATTTCATAACTTTTTTTCTAATTTTTAGATTATCTCAAAAACGGCTTTAACGATTTTCTTCATATTCGTCATGTTTAATTAAAATTGAGTGTTATTTAATATCATGTAAGCGTTATCATTATTAAAATGTTCTGAGGGGTTTATAGAGCAAATGAAAACAAAAATAAGAAATGAATGTGGAATATGTGTAACTTTGAGAAGTGGCATTAACAAAACGCATTAATTTCTTATCTAAGTAAGTTGGTAAGTGAAAGTTGTGTGTTGCGCGCACGCACCAGATTTTTTATTTTAGTATTTTAGAATTAAAGTTAAAATATTTTTTTTTACTTTAGTATTTTAGAATTAAAATGAAAATAAGGTCCGATTTATTTTATTTTAATTCTAAAATAATTCTAAAATACTTTAATTTTAAATAATGCCCAGGTCTGAGTATAATAAAATCATTTTTGAACAATCCTTTGTTTACGTTTCTGAGAATTTTTTTTAACTAATAGTTCCTCCCCAAGGTCATCCGCCCTCGCCACTCGCACCTTAGCGAAAGGTTTAAATCCTTATAAGTTCCAAAGTTGGCCGAAGTTGGCGATGAAAATTGTACCACAGTTCCTCAACTACCTTCACTTACATATTAAACCATTGCGACCATAACGCACCGTAACGCAAGCTTTTTATAAACCAACAAAGTCAAAAAATCATACTTATATCGGCAACGATTTCAAAAATTCATTTCTTCTCTAACTATTGATATTATTCAAATATGTTTACATAACAGTGCACATATAGATGACACACTTCTGAAGTATTGGGGAATATTTTACTATTAGTCTTATACAAAGTAAAAAAAATTCTTTATGTTGGTAGAAAATTACGGTAAAGTTGAGTAACTTCCTCGTATCGTATCGCATCGGCTCCGCTTACAAGATTACCAACATACATGTCCCTCGATACCCGGCTTGAGGAGTTGTTTAATCACTCTAAGAGCAAGGAACGCACTTGGCTTCACACTATAAGTGACGGTGTTGAGCTCGTATTCTATGACTGGGTCGAGTGGGTCTTGTCTCCAGAGGATGTGCTGATGGACGCGGTCCTCAGGGTTTACCAGGATTTGTCGGTACATTTTTATAACGTCAGTGTTCAAGGCGATCTTTTACATTCTGAAGCGAATTAGGATCCTACTCAAATCTTCCTGAAGCTTTGGGCCTGAGAGTAGCGCGTCATTTAAGCTGCTGGCAGTGGAAGGACACGAAGCGTAGAAGACCACATGAAGCTTCTTTCCTTTTGGGCTCTCCTGCCATATTCCGTGGTGGGGAATCATTATTATTTCATAGTTTTTAGCGCATTTATTTTTACTGGTGCCCAGTTTTCGAAGTCGGTTTAATTTTTTTAATATAAAGTTGTTTATTTTTAATGTGTGTTTGGTCTCAACACTCATATGTTTTCAAATTAAAAATCAAGGGAATTCCCGCCTAATGCAGGACTCCCAACTGTTGCACTTGTAGATGACAGGTTGAGATCAAGTCCTACAGCCTGTCAATTTTAACAGATGTGTGCAGGAAACTTTGGAGGAACACTTCATTCAAGCACAATTCGAAGTTATAGAATTAGAGTCAAAGTTACCAATCCGTTTTGATTCGGAATCCCAAGTTCACCCTAGTATACATGAAGCACGGCTTCCAATGCTGGATTTGCCTAGGTTCGACGGGAACATTTCACAATTTCAAACCTTTAAAACCACACACCTTCCTATCATTCATAATAATAAAGGCTTCAGCGATGGAATTAAACTCACGTATTTGAAGAGTTGTCTTTCGGGCGAGGCGATATCTGTCATTAGTCACTTAGACAATTTGGATTCTAATTATGCCATCGCTTTGGATGCATTGATTAAACGCTACGATAATCCATAGACTCTAGCCGCCCGCATCCTTACTGATATGTTGGAGTTCCCGCCGATTACTCGCCCATCACCCGAGGCTCTTGAGAATTTTTTAAAGGTGTATTCCGAGATGGGGCAACAGTTAAGGAGTATGGATATCCTTTTTATTTTATTTATTTATTTTTTTTTTTTTTTTTTTTTTTTTTTTTTTTTTTTTTTATTGGTCCCCTCGTCTATGTTGATGATATAATAATTTATTCATAAACTGTAGAAGAACACTTTCAACATTTAGAAAATATATTTGAATCATTAACCAAACATAATCTAGTTATTCAACTAGATAAAACAGAATTTTTTAAAAGTTAACTCCCACTTTTAGGGTACATTTTAACCCCAGAAGGAAATAAAACTAACCCATCTAAATTAGAAGCAATTTCAAAATTTCCATTACCAAAATCTGAAAAGGAAATAAATTATTCATAATTATGCTAATATTGCTAAACCTTTAACTCAAAAACTAAAAGATAAAGATAATATTATACCAGAAAATTACAGAAGTGCTTTCGATAAATTAAAAATTCATTTAATGAACTCTCCAATTTTAGCATAATTGGTCCAGGATTATGAATTAACCTTAGAAAAAGCCAAAACAGTGGCTCGGCAACACGAAGATCTAAAAAAACAAAAAGTAATGTTAGATGGCCATCTGTAGAAAAAATTGAGTGACGCCGACCCCATCAAAATAGTGACAGGTGTCAAAGATGTGGAGAAACTCCCTATCATCCTAAGAAGGTGCCCAGCAAAGGATAATAAATGCACCAAATGTAACTTCAGAGGTCACGTACCATCACAGTGCCGATCCACCCATCAAAAATCACCAGAAGGTCGTCGATATAAATCAAAAGACAAAAATGTGTGAGGCTGACAGCGAAGGTAATTCAGATGACTTTATTGTAGCTATCCACGATACCAGGCTGATGGAATAGTGGAAAATTATGTTCCCTACTGAATGGACAAACTACTGATTTCGTTGCCGAAATTTCCATGCCACAGTCGAGTTGCCATCGTTTAAAACCTTTTATAGCTTCATTTAAGAGTTCTATCGCACTATTAGTATTTTTATGAGATGTGTATAGGCATATGTCATCAGCGAACTGAAGGATTGAAACTTTATCCGGGATATATTTTCTTAAGTCGGATGAAAAAATTATAAATAGTAAACTACTTAGAATTCCTCCCTGAGGTTGTCCTACTCTCGCGTTTCTAGTTAAAATTATTGAATTGTTGACTTTTAAATATATTTTTCTATTATCTATTAGATTAATTATAAAATCTAATCTATAATCTAATCATCTAATCATCATCATCATCTAATCTATAATTTTACGTGGAATTCCAATTATGTTCATATTTCTTTGTTCAATGCAATGTTCTTATTGTTTTTTTACCATTAGTGAATGCAATTTGGATATCGGTGTGAAGCGCCAAAAGACTATCGAGTGTGGATTTCCCTTTTCGAAAACCATATTGATAGTTGGGTAATTTGTTATTTGATTCTAACCACCATTCTAGTTTGAATTTGATCATTCTTTCAAATGTTTTTAGAATACAAGAACTAAGAGCTATGGGTCGGTAAGAATTAGCGATTTTAGGATCTTTTCCTGATTTGAGTATCGGTATAACACAGTATTCCCTCCATGAATCCGGCACCAAGTTAGTTTCCCATATATTGTTAAATATTTTTAGGAGGCGATTTTTTATTCCGATTGGTAGTTGGCTTAACATAATGTTGTGAATGTTATCTAGTCCCGGCGCTGTATTATTGTTACCCTTTAGTGCATTTAAGAGCTCTGGTAATGTAAAATTTGATAATATTTTTTCCTTATCTGATTCCCTTGATATACTACTATTGCTATAATTAATAATTGAATCCTCAGTTATATTATTAATATTTTCTGAATTTGGTGTTATATTAGTTATTTCGTCTGCTTCAATCGGAATGCTAGCCAATGGGGGGGCCAACTGATCTATGAATTCTTCGCACCATTCACCGATAGTAATAGAGAATTTATTATTCGTTTTCCGGTTTTTTAGTAGTGATAGCTTATGCCATACATCTTTAATGGGGGTATTTTTATTTATGGTTGAGCAAAATGATTGCCATGATTTTTTTTGTTTTGTATGGGTGATGTTTTTAAACTGAGCATCTGCTTTTGATAATTTATGAAGTTATTTATGGAAGGATATTTTTTGTAAGTTCTAAAGGCATTTTTCCTGTTTTGTAGGTAATAAGAGCATTCTTTATCCCACCAATTTTTGCTGAATTTATCATTATAAAATTGTTTGTATTGGGGAATTGTCTGAGAGCTTGTTTTGTTAAGATAACACTGGTCGACAAAATTTAACTTTTTTTCTTTCACAACCATTAAAATAACAGATTCTAAAAGTATTTTTCGTGCTGAATTCAAATATAATTACAGTTTTTCCCCATCGGGCAGGAGTTTTGTGTGATATTCATTTGAATTTTTTATAATATTCCAAAAAATCCGTAACTAGCTATATAACTCAAAATTATAACTACTGATTCTGACTTACCTAGAAAGTGGTAGATAGTGATTTTCGGGTATATTTTGCATCTGGAACGTCTCTCATTTTAGTCCAACTGTATTCAGCCAGCATATTGGAACTCCACTTGCCTTGGTACCTCTTCTCTATTGTAGAAATTTGCTGATGAAAACTCATAGGGTGGAATCTAATCCAAAAAGATGTAAGAATTAGTAGATATCCTAGCCGCCATAGTGTTTTCAAAGTATACTTCTCTGAAGAAAATGGTATTGTGTTTTGTAATAATATTTGTTCAGTTATGGAAACTCTTGGGCTTCAACACCGGCCAGATGAGTGGCGATTGTTCATAGACTCCTCTAAAGTAAGTTTGAAGGCTGTGCTGCTACATATTGGCAATAAACTTCCATCAATACCGGTAGCGCATGCCGCTGATATGAAAGAGACATATGAAAATATGAAACTAGTTTTAGAGAAAATACAATATGGAAAATATGAATGGAATATCTGTGGTGATTTAAAGGTCATTGCTTTATTGCTTGGTTTGCAACTTGGGTTCACCAAATTTTGCTGTTTTTTGTGCGAGTGGGACAGCAGAGATAAGAAGTCTCACTACGTTAGAAAGTCATGGCCAAAACGTGAATCTCTTATCCCTGGCCAGAAAAATGTGGCATGTGTCCCTTTAGTGAAGCCTGAAAAAATATTTTTACCTCCATTGCATATTAAGTTTATGAAAAATTTCGTCAAAGCTATGGATAAACTTTCTGATGGATTCTTGTACTTGAAATAGAAATTCCCCAAAGTCAGTGATGCTAAATTGAAAGAAGGAGTTTTTATAGGTTCACAAATCCGATCATTAATGGCTGATGAACATTTCGAGGGACTATTAAATCCACTGGAGAAAGCAGCCTGGCAGTCTTTCAAAAGTTTGTGTTGCAATTTTCTTGGAAACCATAAAGCAGAAAACTATCGTGACATAGTGGCTGATCTTCTGCATTCTTATAAAGCTATGGGATGCAACATGTCTTTAAAAATTCACTTCTTGGACTCTCACTTGGACTTCTTCCCCGAAAACCTTGGAGCTGTCAGCGAAGAACACGGTAAGCGTTTTCATCAGCAAATTTCTACAATAGAGAAGAGATACCAAGGCAAGTGGAGTTCCAATATGCTGGCTGAATACTGTTGGACTAAAATGAGAGACGTTCCAGATGCAAAATATACCCGAAAATCACTATCTACCACTTTCTAGGTAAGTCAGAATCAGTAGTTATAATTTTGAGTTAGATAGCTAGTTACGGATTTTTTGGAATATTATAAAAAATTCAAATGAATATCACACAAAACTCCTGCCCGATGGGGAAAAACTGTAATTATATTTGAATTCAGCACGAAAAATACTTTTAGAATCTGTTATTTTAATGGTTGTGAAAGAAAAAAAGTTAAATTTTGTCGACCAGTGTTATCTTAACAAAACAAGCACTCAGACAATTCCCCAATGCAAACAATTTTATAATGATAAATTCAGCAAAAATTGGTGGGATAAAGAATGCTCTTATTACCTACAAAACAGGAAAAATGCCTTTAGAACTTACAAAAAATATCCTTCCATAAATAACTTCATAAATTATCAAAAGCAGATGCTCAGTTTAAAAATATCACCCATACAAAACAAAAAAAATCATGGCAATCATTTTGCTCAACCATAAATAAAAATACCCCCATTAAAGATGTATGGCATAAGCTATCACTACTAAAAAACCGGAAAACGAATAATAAATTCTCAATTACTATCGGTGAATGGTGCGAAGAATTCATAGATCAGTTGGCCCCCCCATTGGTTAGCATTCCGATTGAAGCAGACGAAATAACTAATATAACACCAAATTCAGAAAATATTAATAATATAACTGAGGATTCAATTATTAATTATAGCAATAGTAGTATATCAAGGGAATCAGATAAGGAAAAAATATTATCAAATTTTACATTACCAGAGCTCTTAAATGCACTAAAGGGTAACAATAATACAGCGCCGGGACTAGATAACATTCACAACATTATGTTAAGCCAACTACCAATCGGAATAAAAAATCGCCTCCTAAAAATATTTAACAATATATGGGAAACTAACTTGGTGCCGGATTCATGGAGGGAATACTGTGTTATACCGATACTCAAATCAGGAAAAGATCCTAAAATCGCTAATTCTTACCGACCCATAGCTCTTAGTTCTTGTATTCTAAAAACATTTGAAAGAATGATCAAATTCAAACTAGAATGGTGGTTAGAATCAAATAACAAATTACCCAACTATCAATATGGTTTTCGAAAAGGGAAATCCACACTCGATAGTCTTTTGGCGCTTCACACCGATATCCAAATTGCATTCACTAATGGTAAAAAAACAATAAGAACATTGCATTGAACAAAGAAATATGAACATAATTGGAATTCCACGTAAAATTATAGATTAGATGATGATGATGATTAGATGATTAGATTAGATGATTAGATTATAGATTAGATTTTATAATTAATCTAATAGATAATAGAAAAATATATTTAAAAGTCAACAATTCAATAATTTTAACTAGAAACGCGAGAGTAGGACTACCTCAGGGAGGAATTCTAAGTAGTTTACTATTTATAATTTTTTCATCCGACTTAAGAAAATATATCCCGGATAAAGTTTCAATCCTTCAGTTCGCTGATGACATATGCCTATACACATCTCATAAAAATACTAATAGTGCGATAGAACTCTTAAATGAAGCTATAAAAGGTTTTAAACGATGGCAACTCGACTGTGGCATGGAAATTTCGGCAACGAAATCAGTAGTTTGTCCATTCAGTAGGGAACATAATTTTCCACTATTCCATCAGCCTGGTATCGTGGATAGCTACAATAAAGTCATCTGAATTACCTTCGCTGTCAGCCTCACACATTTTTGTCTTTTGATTTATATCGACGACCTTCTGGTGATTTTTGATGGGTGGATCGGCACTGTGATGGTACGTGACCTCTGAAGTTACATTTGGTGCATTTATTATCCTTTGCTGGGCACCTTCTTAGGATGATAGGGAGTTTCTCCACATCTTTGACACCTGTCACTATTTTGATGGGGTCGGCGTCACTCAATTTTTTCTACAGATGGCCATCTAACATTACTTTTTGTTTTTTTAGATCTTCGTGTTGCCGAGCCACTGTTTTGGCTTTTTCTAAGGTTAATTCATAATCCTGGACCAATTATGCTAAAATTGGAGCGTTCATTAAATGAATTTTTAATTTATCGAAAGCACTTCTGTAATTTTCTGGTATAATATTATCTTTATCTTTTAGTTTTTGAGTTAAAGGTTTAGCAATATTAGCATAATTATGAATAATTTATTTCCTTTTCAGATTTTGGTAATGGAAATTTTGAAATTGCTTCTAATTTAGATGGGTTAGTTTTATTTCCTTCTGGGGTTAAAATGTACCCTAAAAGTGGGAGTTCACTTTTAAAAAATTCTGTTTTATCTAGTTGAATAACTAGATTATGTTATGACATATGCCTATACACATCTCATAAAAATACAAATAGTGCGATAGAACTCTTAAATGAAGCTATAAAAGGTTTTAAACGATGGCAACTCGACTGTGGCATGGAAATTTCGGCAACGAAATCAGTAGTTTGTCCGTTCAGTAGGGAACATAATTTTCCACTTAGGGACGAAATAGTTTTGGAGGGAATAACTTTTCCCTGCGCTCCTAGTGTCAGATTTCTGGGGATGTATTTTGACAGGAAATTAAATTGGAACAAGCACATTGCAGAAATCATCAAAAAATCGGAAAAAATTGTCAACACCTTAAGAATGATTAGTATGAACGCCAAATGAGGTGCGGATCCAAATATTTCGTTACTATTTTATAGGGCTACTATAAGGGCGATATTTGACTACGGAGCAGTTATATACGGCGAAGCGACAGACACATCGTTAAAAAAACTAGATGTAATACAAAACAGATGTTTAAGAATATGCTTAGGTTTTCTTAAGTCCACCCCAATAGATATCATATTAAATGAAGCTGTAGAAATGCCATTAAAGCTTAGAAGACAATTAATAAGCGATAAAATCATTTTTAAAGTGAAAGACAGAAATCCTATATGTTACAATAAAATAGTAAATTTAAGCGTACTAGTATTAAGCAAGGCTTATTGGCAGAAAAAAAAATACACACCGCTTATTTATAATAGTTTTATAAAACATTAAAAAAAATCTAGACCACGTTCATCCGGCTAATATACTCCCTCAGTTTTCGATTGACTTTGAAATGCTCTTTCAAAAATTCAACATAATAATAAACAAAAAGTTGAATTCTCTACCTCAAATAGCAGTAAATCAGGAAATAAAAGCCGTTATCTCTGATAATTGGCCACACCATATTTGCATCTATACTGACGGGTCAAAAATAAGTAACTTATCAGGCAGTGCATTATACGTTCCGAAATTCAAATATATCGCAAAGTTTAAATTACCGCCAGTTTGTTCATCGTTTACATCAGAATTATACGCTATTCTAGAAGCCTTAAAATATATTAATCAGTCGGAAAAAAGTAAATTTTTAATTTTATCAGATAGCCTAAGCTCATTACAAGCAATAAATAATTTTAAAAACATAAACAATAACAAAGTCCTATTGGACGTCATTAAATTACATTACGAATCTTTAAAAAATGACAAACAGATAGTATTCTTATGGGTCAAAGCTCACGCAGGGATTTCAGAAAATGAAAAAGTCGATGGTTTTGCAAAAGAGGCTATTTATACAGGCGAGCCAGTCAACATATCAGTCCCTTATACGGATTTTCATTTGGTTATTTAAGACGATTGCAGGAACTCTTGGCAACAACAATATACACTATCCCAAACAGGCCAGCATTACAAATCAATTTTTCCAATCATTTCTCGTAAGCCATGGTTTTCAACAACAAATCTGTATAGAGACGAAGTGAAAATATATTGTAGTCTCAGGTCGAACCACGGATTATCTAACAGTTATTTACATCGAATAGGGATTTCGAATACGCCTCAATGTGTAAATTGTACTAATCCTGAAACACTTTATCATATTATCATGGAATGTGATGCCTACGAACCTCATAGAAGAGTACTTTTACAAGCCCTCGGCAATAGTAACATAACATATAAACAAATATTGTCACTGAGCAGCGGTGAACAGATAGCTAGCGTTGTGAAGTACTTGAAAGCTATTAAAAAATACATTTAATCGAAAATAGTCTACAACTTTAACCCTGGCTGTATGGATTTATCCAATGCCATAAGATCAAACATTGGTTTCATTAAGTTTGCACTACAGGGAATGAATTTCAAGACAAATCCAACTGTACCCACGAATCTTCTAAGTTCTGTCAGATCTTTAGGTTGCTTCAGTGCTAAGATGGGTCTTATTCTTTCCGGATGTGGTGCGATCCCTTTAGAGGAAATTAAATTTCCGAGAAAATTGATTGATTGTTAGCAGATGATGAGAGTTATCCTTATTAAGGGTTATGCCCTCACATTGCAAAGTATTCAATATATCTTCCAAGCAAGCATCATGTTCCTCGAGAGTAGTCCTCCAAACCGGAATATCATCAATGTGGTTCATTGTGTTCTTTTTGCCTTCAAGCAGATTGGAAATTTTCTTCTGATAATGCTCGGAAGCCGAACTTATCCCAAATGGGAGCCGTAAGAATCTGAATCTGCCAAAGGGGGTAAGAAAAGTGGTCAGATTTCTGGATTCTTCCTCTAGTTCAACTTGCCAGAAACCATTATTAGCATCCAGTTTGGAAAAATACTTAGCCCCTGCTAGCAATCCCAACTCGTAATCTACCTTGGATAAAGGGTGTACTTGTGGCTTTACATTACGGTTCAGTTCTGAGAGGTCCACACAGATGCCCACAGCTCCTGACTTTTTTGGCACAACCACCATTGGTGCACACCATTCGCTTGCCTTGTCGACCCTTTCTATTTCACCTCGTTGAACCATGCGGTCCAACTCCTCTTTGGCTGCATTTCTAAGAGGAATGGAAACCCGTCTAGGAACAGTGATTGCGTATGGCCTTGCCCCCAGTTTCAATTCAATTCTATATTTGCCTTTGATTCGGCCCAATCCTATGAACAGTCCAGGAAACCTAGCAAACCACTGGGCTGAAGATGATTCCGCCCCTATCTCGTTTATCCTTTTGAATATTTTGAGTTTATCAATAGCTGGCTTTCCTAAAAGTGGGATCTTAAGACCATCAAGATAATATATATCTTCCTAGATTTTAATATTTTTATATCGGATTTCCGCTGTTTGCATACCGATAACATCTAGGCTTTTTTGACCAGCGGCCCAGAGTCTGGTGTTTGGAGGGTCAATCTTCTGCAGTGAGTCCATGGACTGGAGCCGGAAAGAAAGTGACATCTGCCCCCGAATCTATCTTACAAGTAACCTCCATGCCATTCACTGAGAGCTTAATGTTCCACTTCTTGTCTTCCATCAGCCTGGTATCGTGGATAGCTACAATAAAGTCATCTGAATTACCTTCGCTGTCAATCTCACACATTTTTGTCTTTTGATTTATAACGACGACCTTCTGGTGATTTTTGATGGGTGGATCGGCACTGTGATGGTATGTGACCTCTGAAGTTACATTTGGTGCATTTATTATCCTTTGCTGGGCACCTTCTTAGGATGATAGGGAGTTTCTCCACATCTTTGACACCTGTCACTATTTTGATGGGGTCGGCGTCACTCAATTTTTTCTACAGATGGCCATCTAACATCATAATCCTGGACCAATTTGTCGCTCAAAGAACGGTCTTTTACTCCAACTACGATTTGGTCACAGATTAATTCTTCCCTCAAGGTCCCATATTCGCACTTTTCTGAAAGCGTGTAAAGGTCGGTCACAAATTCCTCAATTGTTTCGTTTCCGGCTTGTAATCTGCGTTTGAATTTGGCCCGTTCATATATAACATTGACCTTTGGGGAGAAATGGTCTTTAAATTTTAGACAAACGGCATCATAATCGGACTTTTGGATTTCTGTGAGGCAAAACGATGAAAAAACGTCTTCGGACCTAGGCCCCATATAATAGAGTAAGGCATTTACCTGCTCTTCTCCTGTTTTTGAGTGCACTCCAGCGACCATCCGGAATCAGTCGAATCGTTGAAGCCATCTTGAGAAATCAGAAGCAAAATCGTAAGATTCCGGTGTGCTAATTGGGTACTGGCTTCCAACAACAAGTGACATCGCCATGTTTGTTTGATTAACAGTCCACACTACACTATTAATCCACACTACACTACTAACAATCCTCACTTGGATAACTAATTCCTATTTTTCACTTTTACCGCTGCCACCATGTTTAATAATAACAACAACTAAAGAAACAATCTGAACATTTTACATGCAATGACAACAATGAATGAATGCCCCAATCTCCATAACCCCTTGGGTAGGTTTTTACTCCAAAGAGGTCCAGGTCGAACATTTTTCATATTAAAAAACCATTGCAATGGCTTATGGTCTATTTGAATTATAAATTTTGCTCCATACAAATAAGGCTTAAAATAATAGCTAGTGCCATAAACAATAGCTAGAAGTTCTTTCTCGATGGTGGAATATTTTTGTTCATTATCATTTAATGTTCTAGAGGCAAAAGCAATGGGGTGTTCATTCCTTTAGTGACTTGGGAGAGAACTGACCCGACAGCAAATTGGGATGCGTCCGTAGTGACTATCATAGGAAGTTCAAAATTTGGGTATGCTAAAATTGGAGCGTTCATTAAATGGATTTTTAATTTCTCGAAAGCACTTCTGTAATTGTCTGGTATAATATTATCTTTATCTTTTAGTTTTTGAGTTAAAGGTTTAGCAATATCAGCATAATTATGAATAAATTTACGGTAGTATCCCGTTAATCCAAGAAATTGTCTTATTTCCTTTTCAGATTTTGGTAATGGAAATTTTGAAATTGCTTCTAATTTAGATGGGTTAGTTTTATTTCCTTCTGGGGTTAAAATGTACCCTAAAAATGGGAGTTCACTTTTAAAAGATTCTGTTTTATCTAGTTGAATAACTAGATTATGTTTGGTTAATGTTTCAAATATATTTTCTAAATGTTGAAAGTGTTCTTCTACAGTTTATGAATAAATTATTATATCATTAACATAGACGAGTGCAGTACGTTCGTTTGCTATCATTGCCCTTTGGAAGGTTAGTGGGGCGTTGCAGAGACCGAATGGCATTATCACGTACTCATAGTGTCCATTTTCTGTTGAGAAAGCAGTCTTCTCAATGGAATCCCTTGCCATATCTATCTGATGAAATCAAGAATCTAAATCTATTGTAGAAAATATTTTTGAACCTTGTAATTTATTTAACATATCCTCAATAGCATAAGAAGGAACTTATCCTTAATTGTTTGTTCATTTAATTTTCTATAATCTATAACTAATATATACTTCTTTTTCCCACTTGCATCTAATTTTTTTGGAACTAACATTGATGGAAAATTATATGGGGAATTGATTTCTCTAATTATATATTGATCTAATAATTTCTTTATTTGACTGTTAATTTTTTCTCGAATTTGAGGAGCAACTTTATAACTCCTGGAATAAATAGGATTCTCAATTTTTAATTTAAGTTGGCATTTTAATACATTTGATGAAGGTAATGGTTGCTAATTTGTTTTAATTATAGAAGGATATTTTCCTATTCTTTAATTAAATTTTCTTTTGTATTTTTCTCTATATGGTCTGTCCTAACCATATTGTCAATGACTTTTAAGTCTTTTATTAAATTAACTTTATAATTTTCTTCCATTTTTAATTAGTTTTCCTTTTATTTTCGTTAATATATCACCTCCAATATTCATCTCTACTTTTAATTTTCTCATTGATTTCATTCCTAATAAGAAATCGTATCCAGGAAAGAAATCATAAATTTTAAATGTTACCAATATTTCATCACTGACTCCAAGCTTCGGTCCAATATCCAAGGTCACACTTCCGTTACCTCTTTTGTTACCAGCTTATTATAATGAAATTTTCCGACTGTATTTTAATACCCTCGGGTAAAGAATTTGGATTTATACAATTGATTTCCGCGCCTGTATCGATTAGCCATACCTTGCCGTGTTTATCCGTAAAATGTGCATCCTTGTCATTGTTTATAAAATTTAGGTTGTACTTCAGGAGGCTTCGCCAAGTTCTAAAAAATTATCAAATTTAATTTTGTGTTCTTGAAGTCGACACTGCGTCCGAAGTAGGTAACACCCAGAAAATAAGGCCTTCTACCAAGAAGACAAAATGGTGGAATGATGAGGTTAAAAGGGTTCAATGAGGGGGGGGAGAAGCTCAAGAAGGAGGCCTGGAAAACATTCGACAGGACAGAACTACGCATTCATTAGGAAGAATATGTTAGCAATGAGGTCAAAAGAGTAGTCAAATCTGCGAAAATGGAGACCTGGGAGGAGTTTGGCCGAGAACTAGAGCAAAACTATAGGCAAAATGAAAGGAAATTCTGGCACATCACCAAGGCCTTGGGAGGAAAAAAGTCAAAGCCTGTGAGGAGCATTAAGGATGCACGCCGGAGGCTGGTAACGGAGGGAAAGGAAATACTTGAAGTCTGGAGGCAGTTCTTCCAGGGAAAATTTAGCATGGAAGAACGCCGTAATAGCAATTTTCGGGACTGCCGAAGAAGAGGGAGAACGGATGATGCCTACCCAGATGACATAGACGATGAAATTGAAGAAGATGAGGTGGCGTTAGCTGTTGGGAAAATCCAGCTAGGAAACCAGGACCAGCCGGTATAGCCCCAGAATTTATTAAATATGGCGGGAGTGAAATGGTGAAGTAACTCCAAATGCTTTTTCAAAGAGTTTGGGACTCTAAGCGTTTACTACAAGAATGGGAGAATAATATCATAGTCCCTATACACAAGAAGGGCAGTCAAAGTGAATGTGGAAACTATAGGCCGATTTGTCTATCCTCAGTAGTATATAAGGTATATACAAGAATATTAGAACAAAGGCTGAGGGATTTGGTGGAACAAGATCTGGAAGAGGAGCAAGCCGCCTTCAGACCTGGTAGGCAGACCCAGGACCACATATTCTCCCTCAGAATGATAGTAGAAAAAGCATGGGATCGTGGCAAGGCAGTGTACCTGGCATTTCTGGACCTAAGGGCTGCCTTCGATTCAGTTCATAGGCAGGAGATTTGGGACGCGCTGATTAGACGAAGAGTGCCAACAAATCTAGTGAACGCCATCAAATCAGTTTACCAGGACCCAAAGGGCATAGTGAGGCTTAACGATCAAACATCCCAACCCTTAAAATCCCAAAAAACCCAAACACTTTTATAAAGGAGTAAAGCAGGGGGACAGCCTTTGTCCTCTACTCTTTGTCCTTCTTATGGATGAGGTATGGAAGGTCTGCAAAAGAAGAACTCCGAGAGCTGTGGTGGGGTACTGAAATCTAACACCAGTGCTTGCACAGGCATTGATCTATGCAGACGACATAGTACCGATTGCGAATTCCCAGGAAGCTCTGCAAACATCATTAAACGAATGGCATGTTGAACTCCGGCTAAGAGGGTTGAGCATAAATCCAGCAAAAAACAAAATTATGTGTGTGGGAAGAGAAGATCTGGAGCCTAGGATATTCTGTAAAGGCGAACTCCAAGAAGCAACCAACGCCTACACGTATCTAGGGACAGTCATGAGCAAAGATAGCAAAATAGACCAGGAGGTTTTAAATCGGGTGATGAAGGCCAATGGACTATACTACCACATATCCACAATTGTCATTGGGAAACATGAAGTTAGCAGAGAGGCTAAAATTAGGATATTTAAATCTGTTTTCCTACCTGTGCTTTTGTATGGATCTGAAAGCTGAACTTCTCTCGACAAACATGCAAGCAAGCTGGTAACACCTGAAATGAGATTCTTCCGAAGAATAGTTGGTAATACCAGGAGCGACTGTAGTAGTATAGAATGGCCGGTTGAGCCAAGGCGCCAGAACACGGGCATTCTATTCAACTGATTGTTTTAGGTTTAAGTTAAGTTTTAGTTTTAAGTTGTAGTTTTAAGTTTTAGTTTTAGGTTTAGGTTTTAGTTTTAGGTTTAAGTTTTAAAACAAATAAGTGAAATCTGACAAATCAGTAAATAAAAGTACAAGCAGGCGGGGTCGCTGCGCGTAAAGTACAAAAAAATAAACAATCGAACCACGTAAGGAAACAAAACACTGCAGGAGTAAGAAGAACGAAAGGACATAGCCAAGCACACTGACTACCTGTTGGTACTGTTCTTATATAGTATGTTTATCCCCTCCCTAAATCCCTCTCTTTCCCGGATTTGATTCGATTTGACCTTGTGTTTTTATGTAATTTTTTTTTTTAATACTGCACATGCGGATGAGGCGTTAGGAAAGAGTTAGATAATAATAATACAAATTTGTTTTATAAAAAAAGACATTTATTCAACAATAAATATTTTTATAAAATATAATGCAAATAATTCATTTTTCTTTTGATTTGAATCCTCCTTCGTTTCTTTCGTTGTTCATGGATTCTGTGTAATCGTGGACTTCACCACCTAGAAATAAGTTAAAGTTATAAACAAGGAAAACCTATGATAAATCCAATAATATATGATAACAAAATATTATACTTTTATTTTCCTGTAGATCCGAATCCTCCTTCGTTCCTTTTGTTGTTCGGTTGTTTCATAAGAGCATCGAGTTCTGTCGACAGTTTTTTGTCTGAGGCGATGTGTTGTTGAACTGGTATATTGGAATAATTTTTTTCCAAAAGAAGTTGCGCAACTCGGTTTCCTCTTTCGATGTAGAAATCATCTTTTGAATGATTAATTAAAATAATTTTAATGGTGACTCTGTAATCTGGGTCTATCACACCACCTTGAAATAAGTTAAAGTTAGTAATAAGTTAAGTCTTTAAGAAATCCAATAAAATTATGGTATAACATAATATTTTACCGTGAACAGTTATAGAATTTTTCCATGCCATACTTGATCTATCTGCTATTCTTCCATAATATCCTTCGGGAAATATAACAGTCAAATCAGTGTCGACTAGCACCTTACCTCCAGCTTTTATCGTATAATCATAAGGACTATAAGATAAAACGGCATAAGTTCTAACAGAAGTTTATTAATTTTAAGAGAAGTATTTAATAAATAAATATAACATACCTGGTTAAATCATAACCAACTGAATGTGGTGTCCCTTTGACGAGATCAAATGCGAGGTTTGATCTTTTTATGACATACATCATTTTTCCTAAGAGAATTATTTTTTAAAGCAAACTATAATGATGGTAAGGCAATGATGTTATTGAATCTTTTAAAAAAAACCTTTTATCGTCATTGCTCGATAGTGCTTTTTTATTTATTTGTACTGATGTTACTAAATGTTTTTTTGAACGAATCAAATTCATTGGAACCCTAATAACCGATTTATGAATATCATCATCTGCACTACTACTATTATTGTTAGGTTCAGGTATTAGTTTATTGTGCAATACAAATTTTTTATATGAATCATAATTTATAAATTTGTTTAAAGAATGTTTAGATACCCCTTTAGCCCTTTTCATTTCCCTAAAAGTTGTACTCCTCTCATCTTCATATTTTAAAGCATACATTTTAGGTTTTAAACCTATGAATTCTTTAATTATTTGTCCTCTGCATTCGTCTTTAAACGACCCAAGTTTATTCTTGTTTGTTTCCGAATAGCATTTGTGATTTTTAGGGTAATTTGATGTATCAAAATAATGAAGCATAGTTTTCATATCGTCATAAAAATCATAATTTATAAATTTGTTTAAAGAATGTTTAGATACCCCTTTAGCCCTTTTCGTTTCCCTAAAAGTTGTACTCCTCTCATCTTCATATTTTAAAGCATGCATTTTAGGTTTTAAACCTATGAATTCTGTAATTATTTGTAATTGTAATATTGTAATAATTTTTGCCATATGAACGGCTACTAAATTTTCATTTATTATAGTAGAGTCCAAAAAATTTGGCTTTGCCACTAGTTTTCTTAACTGATTTTTATCAGTATGTAACTGAATATCTATTCGATTTCTAATATTTTCCATAGTTTTACCAAAGACCGCATTGCACATTAATTAGTAAAAATCTTTTTCAAAGGGGGTTTTGGCTTCTCTTCGTAAATTTGTACTGAAAGTAATGTATTTTTCTAGCCATTTTGATTGCTTAAATTGTAATACTCTGTGTACCTTATCCAACTGAATCCCGTATTCTAATGCTTGCTTTAAGGTGAGATAATGAACGATGTATCGTTTCCTGTTACGTAAATGAGGAATCAATTTTTTATATCCTGAATTATTATTGGGGGGAACAATAACTTTCGGAAGAAAAGGTAAATCGGAATGTGTATCGTGACAATGTTGAGGATAAGCAAGGCCTACTTCTAATATATAATAACCAATGTTATCGGTCTCTGATAAATGCATAATTATGTCTCGATTTATTTCGTTTGATTTATCAAACCATTGAATGTTTCCATACGGTAAAGGCATCGACATTGCAGTGGCATACAGTCCGTTAGCGTCGAGATATTCTATGTAGGATGTAGGTTTATTTGAATCGAAACATGTCCATACATCATTGGCCTCCCCTTTCATATATTTGTTATTTGCTTGAGCAAACTTTTTACTACCTTGACACAGACCCCCTTTAATTATGTGGGACCGGAGCGCCCCCTTTGCTCCGGCTGGCCCCCATCGGCCTGGGTGCCGCTCTCGTCGGTGTCCGGCGGGATTCGGGTCGGTAGTTTCCCCAAGATAGATAAATAAAGAAATCAATGGGCGTTGATGACCTCAGCAGTTTTTCGCCCCTAAACAATAACAAACAAACAAACAACCCCCTTTAATTCCTCTTTCGATAAATAATATTTGATCATAATCTGTCAGTAATTGCAAACGAACCCCAGTCAACTTTAACATAATATCCCAAGCCATTCCAGGTGTAGTAAAAAAATGTGCTGGGTCTATTGAATAATTTTCTAAAGTCTCGGAAAGCCTCAAAACAATCACATAAAAGTAGTACGTCTATTTTTAAATACAGATCACTGTATTCACCGCGTGTGGAACACTTGAATTGATCTCAAACCCTTTGTGCATATTCATATTCTTCGTCTGTTATGTTACTACCGGTTAATTCACTGTAAAACGCTTCTTTAGCAGGCAGGGATTTCTCGTCGAGTTTATCCCAATCATCAATGAATTCATAGGGGAATACACCTTTTTGCTTGACTAAGTGGACTAAAGAAGATGGAAAATGTTTTGAAATTGTAATGAATTTAGAATCGGGTAGATTAGACACCATTGTTGCTAAACTTCTATCGATAAAACGATACTGTCGATAAAAAACGAAATTTTAATCCTAATATATTTTTCGTAAATGGAATATACTTTTCCTGACTATTGGGTATAACAGTTATATCTCCAGGTGTTTTACCTAGTAGGCGAATGATAAAGTGAGCATCGTATGAAGATAAATTATGAAATAAGACGGGGACAAAAAGCTTTTTTTCCTTTCTGAGCCAGCTTGAATTGACCTGTTCATCACTGCTAGCAGCAGAAGAGTTATTGTTATAGGCTGCTTTAAATTGCATTTCATAAACTTTCAAAATTTTAATGGAAAACGATTCTAACGTTTTTATGAAATGAGATCCGACATCCCTCCCCCTGTAGATATAAGCTTTATTAAAACATAACGAGGAACTATCATCTCCGTCCATACTACTCGTATTTGTAAAATGTGATTTAACAATTAAACCATACGACATAAGATCGTGTTTTTGATATGCAAAAGTCCATGAAGTGTTTGGTGAAGGTCTATTTCCTGAAATGGGTATCAATATCATTTCAAAATCACCATAAATGACAAACGCTACTCTTGATCCTCGTTCTGGATTCTTGAATTGCACATAGGGTTCATCTGTTGGATGTACGATTCGAAGAGGGCTGTTGCTGTTGCATAAAAACATGTGATTATTTAAACGCATTGATGCATCCTCTTCTCCTTTTCGAGTATTGAATCGGGTGAAACATCTTTTACAGATTAAAACTTTTTTTTCATGTTTATTTACTTGTTTACTAATGAATCTGGACAATGATTTAATATAAACGTAATGGTTAGCATGATTTTGGATGTCCTTGCCCTCTATGATTAATAAATCTCTATGGTCCGGTAATATTTTTTTAGTAACTTTTAATGGATAGACCTCTTTATTTTTTTCATCTAAAGCGTATAAATTAATTGAAATTTTATTAATTCTTTCAAACTTTTTAATATTTTCTATAGTAACAGGATACTGTAAACATGAAAAATCATACTTTGTTGTTAAATTACGATATCTCGACACTCTTTGAGGATCTTTTGTTACAAATTTAGTTAATATTGCATACATGAAACACTTATTGTCGTTATTATTGACATTTATACAACATTTCTTGTTTTTTACAGAGGTAGGTAAAAGTATGCAACATCTACGTGATGCGGATAACGGAGAATATTTGTTCATTTTTAACCTAAGTCTATATTATTCAAAGACCATCCGGATTTTTTTAACTGTGATTCTTCGGATTCGTTGCTAAGCTTTTTTGTGATGCTAGAAATAAACTGATCTAAATCGCTAGAAATATATAGTTCTTTATTTTTAGTTTTAAAGGCTCTATCACATATCTCACCGCTAACGTTGATGAATTGGCTTTCCAAAACGACATTTACTTTTATGGTTTTAAAAGAAGTTAGATAATTATTTTAAAAAAATTTAATTTCGTTTCTTAAATGCTCCATAAAGGACTTTATATCCATGAACTCTTTACTTTTTTGTTTTGTTACTCTTAAGTAATAAGAGGCTATTCGGCTTTCAAAAGCTGTCTCAAGTAGTAGAAACGACGGATTGTGCAA